>JAQQZR010000020.1:6656259-6692298 GCA_030068235.1 Notoglanidium macrostoma
TCACTGAGCTCCTGAGAGCGACACATTCTTTCACAAATGTTTGTAGAAGCGGTCTGCATGCCTAGGTGCTTGAAGTTCTACAATATATATATATATATATTTTTTCTTCTTCTTTTTAAATCTGTGTTTGTTTTCATTTGTTTGAATTGACAGTTTGCCAACAACTAATTACGCTGCCACTTTTATGCCCACACTGTTGTAATCACATCTGCTATACTGGCTGCAGTCTCTCACTCTAGAGAACATGGGGAAAAAAATCAATGTAACATTATTAAATGTAGCGTCACATTGAAGGTCATGCAAACTCATAACCAACACACAAATGTTCCTATTAGAATACTATGTTTGTATTGCATAATATTTGCTTCTCCCCTTTACCTAAAGTCTTCATTTAAAAGCATATATATATACATACATACATACAAGCATATACTATTTGATATGACACTATGAAACATTACTAATTACTATTAATTGTATATTAAGTGTACAAATTGTGTGTACATCCTTAAGCATGACCATAATTAATTAAGGAGTGGACAATGCCACCCTAGCCTGAAGCATGGCCACCCCATTAGCCACCCCAGTAACACTATAATAATAATAATTATTATTATTATTATTATTATTATTATTAGTATTATTAGTAGTAGTAGTAGTAGTAGTAGTAGTAGTAGTAGTAGTAGTAGTAGTAGTATTAGAGGACAGTGTAGCATGTGTAATAGAACAAGCAAGTTAAACTAGTTAACACAGCAAACTATTCCCTGACCCCAAAAGACAAACAGGTGAGCAAACGCTGTTAAATCTTTTCACATTAACCATGTTCATTATTTGAAGGATAAACATGGGATTTTTTCAGTTTCTTACTATTATATACAGTCAGATAGCTGATGATATGGAATTCAAAGATGTAGCCTAATGTTATGTTAGCTATGTGTTTTTTATTATAGCTTGCTAGATAACCAATGTTAGATGTGTGTGTCTTATGTCAGGCCATACACAGATAGGGGTAGCTATATCACTTTCTGTGAATGCAGGTTAGTAAACTCACTGTCCACTTTATTAGGAACACCTGTACACCTGAACATTCATGCAGTTCTGTAAGCCGGCAATCTTGTAGCAGCAATGCAAGATCAAGAGCTTCACTTAATGTCCACATCATACATGAGAATGAGGAAACAAATTTGATCTCAGCAACTTTAAGTATGAATGTTGGTGCCTGATGGGTTGGTTTGAATATTTCAAAAAATACTGATCTCCTGGGAATTTCACATGCAACAGTCTCTAGTGTTTACACAGAATAGTATTTCGTATTGGGCTCCTGCTATGATTTGCTGATCAGATGACTACATGAATGTGCAGGTGTTCCTAATAAAGTGGACAGGGATTGTATTTTTGCCCCATCCTTAAATTGCTATAGGGCCAAACCTGGCCACCCCACTGTAAAAAGGTCTGCTATGCTCCTCTGCCCATAAGGCAAGAAAGAGATATTCTTGCAGTAATATGGCATAAATGTGACATAACCCAGTTTCTGTCACATGGCATCAACTGAGTTCTTGGAAAAGCAGGCTTGCAGCTGATTGGTCTAAAGCGTGCCATCTTCAACTTCGCTCATTTTTAGGTTTTGGTGAAACCTTGCTTTGTAGGTTAGGATTTGCTGTAGCATTTGCATGGAGGAGCCTATACAGTGTACTCCAGCATAGTGCTGATTTACAGATTTTTTTTCTCTCTCTTCCTCCTCCTCCTCCTCCTCCTCCTCCACCTCTTTACCCGCTGTAGTTGCTGGAGGAAGGGCACTTGTGCATGACTCACTCCCCCTGCTAACCTTTCATTCATTCAGCAGAGAGAAAGGGAAGGAGTGAGGAGGGAGGGGGTTTCTGTAGAGGCTCTCCACTGGAGGGCGAGAGGTAACGGGAGTGGGCAGCATTATCAGGAGGCAGGGACACACATAGAGGACAGCAGCTGGACAAAATCCGGCCCGGGGATCTGACAAGCACCGGATTTAGGCTACAGCAGCTCCTTACAGCTCCTTAAATCAGCTGTGCACGTAAGGGACCATGATGTTTGTGTCATTTCTGCGCTGATTTAGCCGGTTCTTCTGCTTTTCTATGCTGTGTCCCAGATGGGGCTGGTTGACTCGGGAGGTCCGAGATCGAGTGAAGGGAAATCGGTGATGTGTGTGTGTGTGTGTGCGTGTGTGTGTGTGAGAGTGAGAGAGAGAGAGAGAGAGAGAGAGAGAGAGCAGCAGATAAATAAAAAGCTCTGTCCTCTGTCACTGGAGATCTGGTTTTATTTATTTGTTCATTTGATTCTTATTATTTATATATTTATCTATTTCTTCTGAAGTGGCTACCAGTAGCTAAAGGTGCTAGACATTTGGCACTGTATGCAGAGGGATGAGGAGAAGGGAAAGTGTGCAGGGCGCAGCTGTGAGCTATAAGCGCCTCGTTTTATCCCGTTGCACAACACGCGCGTGCTTTTGTGCTATTTTCGTATTCCAGCAGTGCAACTGTTGTTATACATCGGCGCTTAAATAAAATGCTGTGGACGTTATTTGCTGTTAGCTTCTAGGCTAGCGTGCTGTGGCTGGCTGTCGGCTAGCACTTATGAGCACCCAAAAGCAGAATACTAGGCAGGATCCATGCAGCACAGCCGAGCAACAACGTTACAGACTTCCCCATAGCCTGCCAATGTCACTGATATTTACTGTTATTCTATAGCGATATTTGTTGTGGTTTCGCCAAATTCAGCTTAATAATCATCCATTAAAAAACTAAACATGGAAATCTGGAAGCAGACAAATATAAATATGTTGGACTGGGGTCTGAATATACCTGAACATGCTTTAAATATATTATAGAATGCTGTATTTGGCCTGACTATATTTGGTATGTACATTACTACTGATATCTTAGAGCTACATCATATCATATATAGTTACATAGTAAAAAAAAAAAAAAAACTGTTGGATTGCATGATAGAAATGTAACTGGAAGTCTGTTTGTGTCATTGCAATATACTGTACCTGCAGGTATTAAAATTATTGCATGGTTTGAGCATTAGACATCAGTTCCATGCAGTGTTCACTCGCCTTACATTATTGCACGGTTTGAGCGTTAGACATCTATGCAGTGTTCACTTGCCTCCCTAGATCTTAAACAAACACAAACACAAATTCAGACTGAATCAGTTCAAAAGTTGCAGTGGTTAACCCTGTGTGTTCTGATAAATTTTGGTGCTTGTGCTATTCTGAGAGGTTTGTGTAAATTTATCAGTGTTCAGAAATTTATCAGTGTTATGGTTTGGATTAACAATCGCATATGATTTTGTCATATGAATTATAAAATCAGACGAAATACTAGCACATGGCGTTCCCTTGTTTGACTTTCAAAAGAATTTGTCATTAGATCAGATGGCCATCATGAATCAGGTGGATTAGCACCTGGGCAGGTATATTCACTGTACAATAACTCTGATTTCATTTCTAAACATATATTTCAAAATGTTCTTTACAAGTATTAACTGCTGAAGCAAATAACAGGTGGCACATTTTCCAGTGAACCTGACCTCTTCTTTCTGTGTTCAGCTGAACGATAGCTCTTGTCCTATTATTCAGCTATTTGTAGTCAAGCCTTTTCACTAATTATAGTAAATTATTTAGTAGTGATTGTGAAACTAACAGGAAAGGTGTGTCTCATTAGAGTAAGGAATACAAGTGTGCACCTGCTGGTGTGAAAGTTCAGGAAACATGGACTGTAGTATTGACAACACAACCACTTTGTTCTAGTTGATGCACAGTACTGTGGAAAAGTCTTAGGCACCCTTTTTCTAGTACAACTTTTGTTAGAGATACTTATTTTATTATTTATTTATATTTAGAATTATTTGTATTTAAATCTGTAACTCAGTATCTCAGTAAGGAAAGCAAAATATTATATTGGAGACCACTTTTGAAGGCTCCTGGGTTTTGCATGCAAAAAATAAGCGTGACAGTCAAAGTCTTCAGAAGAACTGTGGCCGATTCTCGTAAAACTTACCAGCCCGTTTTCTTACGAAACTACTAATGTACGTAAAGAAAAAAAAAACTAAGACAGAAAGAAAAAAGCAAAGGGTTGTCAAAACAAATATTGACTTAGTTTACTTTATTACTGTTTTCTGCATGTTGTAGTATTTTTCTTTTAAGTAGAAAGATTGAAATTTGTTATTTTTGAAGTCATCTTTACTTTACAGCATTTCTTTCTATGTGCTTAAGACTTTTGCACTGTATATACTGTATTGTACTGTATATACTCTTACACTGTAGGACTGAAGCTACAGATGCCTTTAGACTGTATAAAAATGTGTAAAAGATGTGACAGCTCTATACTCTTATTGCTACTGTCACATTGAAAAGATCTTAGGTTTTTGTACTGTCAGTCTGAGGCCTTTTGCTCAGCCAGCTGACCTGTGGTTCATGGGCACCTTATACAATCAAGGAGATATTTTTTAATAAAATAATAAAGACAAGCAGATTTATTGAAAATGGTGAATGCATGCCATACATTGACGACTGTTTGAATGATAAGGCAGTGATAACGACACAATGTTGTTACAGGTTACTGATCACAGCTTTACCAGTTCTACAACATTTAGGTTTCTGTTTACACCTTGGATACTTGTGAAGAGGCTGCAAGTCCAAACACATTTATCCGCTTCACCAAAATAAACTGAGCACTGAATCCTTCAAATGAATCCTTCAGCCTTGATGAACACTGTAAGGATATTTTTATTTGATAGATGAAAACATGGTGATTCATAGTGTTAGTATAATTGTCTGAGACAGCCTGCATTTGCTTTTTATAAGTGACTTCTGGTACTGTAATTTTGTGCCTGTTGCCCTTGGCTGGAAAGCAAGCCAAATGTTCTCTAGTCTGCAGCTTATAGATAATAAATAATAAAGATGAAACTATCATATTTGTTCAGGGTACAGTTTCAAATAAATTCTTGGTTTATTCAGATTTGTTTTCATTTTTAATTAAATAATGACTTTTAATAAATTGACTTGCATGATATTATGATATTTATGAACATTTGTGTGTATGTATATATATATATACAGGTAGTCCCCAACTTATGATGGGGTTACGTTCCCAGAATCGCATCGTAAGATGAAAATATTGTAAGTCGGAAAGCCTTTCGTACAGGGTATAGACGAAGACAATGTAATGTATGTTATATAATACACTGTAATGTATAGTGTAATAGCATGATGTATTATATAGTTTTGTGTTAAATTTAACAAACCCCAAACCTGTAAATTGAAATACAGTAAATACTGTACTGTATTATAGAGTATTTGTACTACAAAGCACTGTAGAGTTAATTAAACCTTCTGCCGCACATGGCATCAATTGATGCCATTTTTCCCATTCAAAATAAGGCATTAATTGATCCCATGCATGGTCAAAGGGTTAATAAACCTTTGAAATTGTATTACAGTACAGTAATTTTCGATTACAGTACAGACTATATTACAGTACAGTAATTCTTTTCGAATTTTGTCGTATCGGATCGGCCATCGTAAGATGGAAATATCGTAACTCGAACCATCGTAAGTTGGGGGAGTACCTGTATGTGTATGTGTATATACATAAAAATATATATATATATATGTGGTTTTTTTTTTTTTTTTTTGACAGGAAAAGAGATGCTGTTGTCCAAATGAAACACTAGATGCAGCACTGGTGAGTTGTTTTTTTGTTTTTCATCTTGTTATTCTGTATTAGGTTAACATTTAGTTTAAGGTTGAATTTCAGTCAGCGCTCATACACCCTGTTCGCACTTGGTATTAAAATGCATCTTGGGAAATCAGACCACAAGTGCACAGCACTAAATACAAGTGTAAACAGCTGGCAAGATACATTCAAGGCGCCTTCACTCAAACCTCTTTGCAAGGTGGTCTTGGATGCATTTGACCACATATCCTTTGTATTGTAAATGCTAATGCGTCCTGATGCATCCCTAGCCAAGGACGTAGCATGATGCAGGAGGTAACAAAATCTGAACACAAGTGGTCATCTGGACACCTTGGTCACTTGTGATCCGATCGCCCAAGACACATTTCATTTCTTTCACCAAAGAAAGAGTGAGATCAAAAGAGAAAAAAATATTTCCAAATGACTTAACTTTGTTTTGTAATGTAGACGTGCAACAGACAGCCGTGTTTTTCTTGAGTGAACCTTTTTCTGATAGGAAAGCCACTACTGTAGAGTCCAAGATAGAAACATCAAGGACTTCCCTAGAGAAGCAAACCATAGAACCCTTTAAGATGTCAGATGTAACCTTTTTAAGAGTGTGGATGCAACATAATAATAATTATAATGCTTAGTGCATGCTTTTGAAACTAGTAAGTCAAATTTATGAACTTGTTTGCTTTACATAATAAAGGACAGTGAGAATCAGTAAGTAAAACTGCTTTTTTAAAACTCTTGAAATCAGTATCAACCAGGAACAGATGCTACACTGTCCTGCATCCTTCTCAGTGAGCATGCAACACATATTTGCACCTAAAAAAATGGGCACTTTGTGATCCCTTGAGGTGTGGATCTTTGCCATGATTACGTACAGATCAGCTAAAAATAGACCTCGCATAGGTGGTTTTCAACACAGCATGAGAAAATGAATCTAATGTGTTATGCAAGGTGACATGACTCTTAATCTGTCCAACACTCCTTTTATGTTTTACTACTTTTACGGCACCACTTTGTTGGCTTTCTTATAGCCTTTTTTGGGGTTTGGTTAATGCGACGGCACTAAGAAGCTGCCAATAGATTGTGTGCAGGCGTCTCCTGCTCGGCTGTCTCGTTGTATGACTGAACGCAAGCCCTGCTCTAATGCTTGTTAAAGGCTTGGTGTTGCATACCAATCGCAAGGCCTGGGCCGTCGTGGGCTCTGGGATTTTAAGATGCTGCTGTAAAAATGTGTCAGCTGCAGCATTGCTGAATGTAATGTATGGGTTTTGCATGTTGTATGAGACCTTGTTAGTCAAAAAGACAAAGTGGCTCACATTTTGGTTAAATTTACAGTTGTGCGAGGCTGAGTTAAAGGCCATGTCTGTTTGTTTTCTGTAAGTAGTAAAAGTGTCACAGTATGGCCAGACACAATGGATTGGATTCATATTCAGTTCATAAACATTTGGACATTGTTTATAGACCTACTTGTTTTTGAGGCATTGAGGTTTGTATTCAACCCATTTATTTTAAGTTTCCAGTGAAATGAGCTAATTATACAACAAGAAGTGTATAATAAATATAAAACCTTTGATAACCTTGGATCAATTTCCACTACTGTAACAATATAACAATATTGCATACCAGTGGTTATGCTTCACTGAACCACTGAACAGTTCATTCATTCATCTTCAGTAACCATTTTATTCTGGTCAGGATCTAAGAGGATCTGGTGGGTATCAGGGTAACTCTGCGTTCAAGGTGGAAGAATTCACCCTGGATGGGACACCAGTCCATCACAGGGCATCATGCACACACACATTCACACACTCATTCACATTTAGTGGCAGTTCACTGTAGCCAATCCAGGGAAGCCAGAGAACCCAGATGAAGTCCACATTAACACAGGGAGAACATGCAAAACTCCACATAGATAGTAACCCATCTCAAGACTGAACCGGAGAACCTGGAGCTGTGAGGCAGCAACGCCACCATGTCGGCATTTAATTCACTGTTGATTTCTTCAAATTGTTAGTCAGATGGACCTTTGGACTTCGGTCTGTTATTCCATTATTTCCAGTACATACTTTTCAATACTCATCCCTATCAAGGAACATAGAAATCTGCTAAACGAATTCTGTTCCTGGACTGCATATGTGAGTCTAAAAATACTTAGGAACAGTGCAAACCAAAAGCTATTATCTGCTCTTTCTAATTCCATCCCCCCACTGGAAACACATCCCTCTGTTCACATTCACTCAACCCGGGCCTCAAACCACTGGTGGCAAGTCTGCATGTGAACGTAATTTGCACTTTCAATTAAACTGTCGACCTTTGTTTCATAACGCAAAATGTGACTCCCTAAGATCCTCACTTCTGGATCCATCATGTTTGAGACAAATGCAAAATCCCGAGATCTTAGTGTGTGGTTTAATTTTGTTACTGTTGTAATATGTAGCTGTTATAAAGTGAAAGTACACTGAACTGAGCTTGTGTTTTGACAAAGCTTTGTGTGGACAGGGAATGAAATATATGTGAATCTTCTCTCTTCTATAGCAGAGCTGGAACATCCAAAGCAGTTAACAGGTGCATAGAAACCAGATTATATACCTAATTATCTATTATTTGTGAAGCAAAACACACACATTTATGCATTTACAACCTTTAGAGTGCTCTGAGTTTCTCACACATGTTTTTCAAGCCCCAAATACAAGGTATCACTCATATCCATACTAAAGAAAACTCCCTTAAGTATCCAATTATTGCATTATTTAAGCTATCATGGGGTGAACGTTCCCTGGGGTGAAACTAATAGAAAACAGCACGTCCCCCAGGTGTGCTGCAGAAACCTGAATCCTGAGCCTGGGCCTTCGTAACTATTTCTCATCTTTTTTTGTGGGTTCCTCCAGGTTTCCTCCCACTTCCCATAAACAGGCTGGTGGATGGACTGGCTATGTTAAATTGCCCATGCATGTGAATTTTTTAGTTTGTTTTGTGTGTGTGTGTGTGTTACACTGGCATGTGTGTATTCCTGCCTCATGCCTAATGCTCCTGGGACAACCCTGATCAACACAAAGCACTAACTGTAGATAAATGAATTTTCCTCAGAGTAACCTTTCACCCTAAAAAGTCTCAGTCTCAGTAACTCAAGGTCCTGACACAAATAAAAGTGCTGATTTCCTTTACCCAAATCACTCAAAATTGTATCTGCACTTTTATCAGTTGCTGCCCCTAAATTGCATCAAAATAAGTGAAAACATGATAACTCCAGCAAGTTCAAACGTTAAGAAGTGTAATGAAACGTAGTGAAGAAAATCACCATCTATATTTTTGTGTCGAGCTCTAGTTACTGAGACCATGTCCAGTCTACTAGAGATACATTTGGAGATCTTCTATCTACAATTAAATGGTGGTCGTTCTTGTGCTCTGATGTGCTTCACTAAATTATACATTGTAATCATTGGCAAATTGCTGTGGTGTTGGAGAAATAAGAAGACTTTGGATAATAATGAACTTCAGGGTTTACCTGACCCACTGGTTTAAACATATTCCATGAACTATATACTCTAAATACTGACTGTCTTTGAGGACAATGTTGTATGAAAAAAGGAAAGTTAATCATAAAGATGATTGTATTTATTTGTAGAATGCATGAATAACTAAGGGAATTTTGAACGAGAGACATCGTTAGTGCTGGACCCCTGTGTAACTGGATTTCTGAATGCCAGTTGCTGTTGGGAATATTAACACTACCGTGGCTTAGCCGTACATGCCAGACATTAAGCTGTAGTCAATAAGAATTGTGCCTTTCTATGAATGTGAAATTCATAGATAAGAAAGCCACATGACATGATGACCACATGACATTACTTGTAGGCAAATCACATTGCTTGTTAATTTTGCTGCTGATGGAAACTTCATGACGCATTTCACAGACTGGGCTATTTTAGTAGTCTGCTATCACACCATTTAATATAGAGCAAAGTATGCATGGCTGTGTTGCAGAATGAAGTGAAAGGCCTACCTGTCACACGTGTGAAAACAAAGAATTCATAAACTAAAATGACTGTCTAAGCACAGAAGTGTGAGCTTTTCCCAGCATCACTACTACTCTAAAACTTCTGCACCTTGTCTGAATGAAGCTCTATCAATATTCTGTCGTTTTTATGCTCATTTAACAAGCTCTCTTTGGTTAAATATTTAGCCATGTAGTGTTTATATTCATACTTAAAACTACTTCCAACTCCCAAATAATTTATTCTAGTGCATATTGTTGGCTATTTTAATATTTCCACCATTTTAAAATGACATTATGAATATTTGCATTAGGAAGAATTAACAAGAAGTTCTGTAGACATGCATGGTGTGGAATTTAAAGAAGGTATCACCTTCTTGTCTCAGTATATAGTATTCACAGGAGCACACCAGCAGAGAAAAAGGAAAGAAATATCAATGGATATCTAAACTTTTAACAAAATGCATCCTTTCAAAACCTAGACTTATTGTTTTCATGTTTTTATGTTATTTTCCGAGTGTCTATGAAACGAGTTCTAAGCAATTATTATTATTATTATTATTATTATTTAATAAACTGTGTGTATTGTCCCAAATCCCAATGCCAATATTGTGTGGTTTGGAACACACCCTGTTCTGTCAGTTATTGATTGGCTGTCTTGGGTCAATCACAGCAAACTATTCAAATACTTCTTGTGTGATGCACTCATATAATAACTATAATTCACACTCACATGTTAAATAAAGCCATGTGTACAGCGAGTTTTTCAAAAGTACCTTGGATGGTCAGTGAATTTGAACACCATGGATAAGTAGGCAGAGCTTTTGTCTCCATCGAACTGAAGACTCAGGACTTCATGTTCTCTCACATACTCTGTGCTAGAAAAATCACTCTACACAGAACGCTGTTTAAGAAAACAGAATTGAGGAAACATAGATTATGTGACATGGGCTTGCTCATTTCTCTCTACAGCGGTCACATTCTATCACAAACACGCTCACATTAGCAACCTCGCTACTCACATTTGTCACAGTATTTACCAGTATTGAATCTAAGTAGAATATAGTAAGCCAAGTATAAGCTATATATACACACACACACATCACTATAAAAATGACTTCACAAATCGATTCACTATTGTATGAGGTCAGAAGTAGCACAGCCATCTTAGCTCTCTGTTTTCCTCAGTCAAGGTGAGTGCGATTTAAACCAGGCAGTGCTATGCATTATGGGTACAGGGTGGCCAAAGCATAAATTGTAGATACAGTGCCAGTGTTTCTGCAAACTCAAGCAATCGGAAAAGAACAAGCAAATGTGAGAATCAGATTTCAAAATATGTTTCCCTTTACGTAAAAGGTAAAACATGTTGAGGCAAATTCAGGGAGGTAACATAAACTCTGATCATCATGCCATTGGTGATAATTTTGCAATAACAGCATGCCATAACACTCATATATCAACGATTACAATGATTAATTTATAAACAATCATTTTGTAATAGGATTTCCACGAGGCGTATAATTTATTTTCAGTTATTACTTGTGTTATAGCACTCCCTCCCTTTTTTCTTGTCTTTTTACAGAAAGCTTCGCAACTTTAATGATTATACATTTTCTTTTCTAATTCATAATAATCAAAGATCTGTTTATTATTAGCCTTAGATTATTTTGGCGCGACTTTCCTTTGCATTGGCTTTTACTGGGGCATTTGAAGGGGTGCATTCATTTAAAGCTGTGATTTGAATTACATCTGGCACTACTGTCAGAGCCCTGCTGTAATAGAAAATTAATCAACACCTTTTTGACCAATCAGATTCAAGAGCTGTACCACAGCATTGCGGTATAATTGTTTTCACTCCATCACTCTGATTAGTTAAAAGGCATGGAAGGAGAATCCCCACAGGACCAGCTGATCGCGTGTGCCAAAGATGAAGGGTTTGAGTAGTTATAGTATGAGCCACACATCCTTATATCACTATAGCACAGTAATAATGGTGATTATAATAGCTTGAGTATTGTTCTTGCTCTGTTTCAACAGCTGCTCTGAAAGATTTTGTAAAAAAAAAAAAAGGAGACACTGAAATGTTAATTCCTCATCTGTGTCTACACAAAGAGCCTCTCACCAACTGATAATGGTTTTGACTGGGCTTAGTCACGTGTATGCGTGCGCTGGCATGTGTGAGCAGGAATAGTTGCCACTGAAGCTGGCCCTCAACACCAAGCTCCCACCTGTCTAATGAAATTTGCTAATTAGGCAGTGGAGGGGGGAACGGAGGTGCGGTGTAGTGAGATTGAAAAAAGCACTGATGCAGAATTAGACAGTGAGCAGCAGACCTCATTTCTGCTGCACAAGGGACGGACGTAGTGACGCAAGCACCCGGGGAGCTTCGCACATTTTCCCTCGCTGACAGGGACCACAGCAGTGGAGCTTTCTCTTTCCTACATTCTGTCTCTAAAAAAGTCCCTCCTCAGGTTCCTGTTCCTTATAAGCTCTAGTGTTTTCTCAAACATCAAAATGTGTACCGAGTTTGGAATTCACCTTGATGCTGGTGATTACACAGGGTAAAGGACAAACTCCAATTATTGTTGGACCGTGGTCACAGTTTTGAGCGGTACACATCAGCTGCACGGTGCTAATGAATGTTGAAGGGAATTGTCTCAAGCCATCTCTCTGATCTCAGTAGTGTGATGAATAGGAAGGTGGCTTAGACAACACCTCTTTTTTCTTTTCAGGGTATGCCATTCAATGTACAATTACTCCCACTACTTCTTCTAGAAGTGCAGCAGCTTTGTTCCTGCCCCATGCCATTTTAAGAGCGCTGTTTGATATTTGTATGTAATATGCCTGGATACAGCAGATGGTTTTAGCTCTGCTAATACCCAGACCTGGTCTGGGAGACCTACACTGCCATGTCATTTAACTGATTAGCCAAAGAAGCAGTTTGAGGAATTGAAGAGGGCATATTTTTCTCCATAAAACAGCCTTTGGGTCTTGTATATGGATAAGGTTCTGCCCAGGGTTTTGGGATTACTGGATTTTGCATCAGTTAATCTAATCAAAGGAATAATTGTGGCTGCACATGATGTTATCTGACATAAAATAATTTCTGGCAAAAAAAAAAAAAACCCACACCACACATTACTGATATTTGCATGATTGATATTTGATGATGTTGCACCAGGTATTCATAAATCTAAGCATATGCATAACTTGACACTAGATGACCATGTGTTGTTCTCATTATTCACTTCTTTTTTATTACTTTGACAGTAAATATTTTTGCCTCTGTTCACAGAACATCTTCACCTGCTGTCCTCGGTCATCAAGCTGTCCCTGACGCAACTATAACATCTGTCTGGTAAGACTGGGCTTAGTGTATCTTTGAATTAATCTACAGAATTAATCTCAGAAAGCCACTGACAATCTTACACAATATATCAACAGATTGTAAGGACAAACTTACTGTGACTGGAATGAATAATCGTGCAGCATTGCTGAATACATGCTGATGTGTCCCTCCTGCATCATTTTATTTGTTTTATGTCCAGCTTTTCTATGGGTATCAACAGACTATGTTGATTTGTACAGTTATAATACCAATAAAATATGGTATATAGTAGTATACAGTGGGGTAAAAGTTAAATAAATTAAAACCCTAATGCTGTACACCAACTACAGTGATTACTGTACATGAGTCGTGTTTTCCATTTGTACTTTTCTGCATTTTATACCAGAGCATATTTAATGAAACTCCCCTAGAGCAACATATAATTAGGTGACTGCAGTGTGTAATGCCATTCCAGCATTAATTCATATCAGTCCGCTCCACGTACTGCTGTAGGCCACTAATCAGTTTGCCATTTTGGGATAGTGTAAGCTGTGCTTGCAGAACTGAGCCAAGATCTTTTAGCGAATAAAGAAAATAATCATAGGTATCCGCCAGAAATTTCATAAAACCTTTTGTGTGGATTTAATTTATTTAAACTTAAATTCTTTAAGCTGATGATCATGTAAATGCAAGTCAAACACTAATGATGCTAATGTAACGATAATGTCGTAAAAACAGGAATCTAAAAATTGTTTTTATGAATAAAATGAATCCAAATTGTCACGTGTGAATTGTAATTAATTATATAAGCGTTAATGGTTCTGTGGTGCAGTGGTTAGCACTGTCACCTCACAGCTAAGAAGGTTCTGAGCTCAGACCTGCTGGCTGACTAGGACCTTTCTGTGTGGAGTTTACGTGTTCTTCATGTGCTGTGCGGGTTGACTCCAGGGACTCTGGTTTCCTTCCATAGCCCAAAGACATACCTGGTCAAATGACTACACTAAATTGCCCTTGAGTGTGAATTGCTGTTTCTCTGCATTAGCCCCGTGATTGATTGGCACCCTGCCCAGGGTGTACCCCACCTCTCACATAAAGTGGGATTGGCTCCAGCTTCCCCGTGACTCTTAATGGATAAGCAGTATAGATGATGGATGTATGGATGTTAATGGTTCCAGTTAATCATGGTGTATGTAATAAATAATGCATTATGTAATGAATGAAAAATGACAGGGCGTGCTGTAGAGGAAAATAACAATGTCCAGATGTTGTTTATCCATCTTACACCACAACAATTTGCAGATGATTACAATTTTTATTTATTAAAACAGATCACATTGTATGGTTGTGGAACATCTGTACAACAAATGAGTTCTTATCAATGTCATTATAACAGCAACACACGGTTTTCTGCCCTGAAGATGTTTGTTGCAGGGGAAAACTTTAGGAGGAACAGGAACAGCTTTACAGTCTAATTTCCTAAACATTAAACAAGTGTCTCCCTCACCAGAGCAGTGATTCTATATTTTTTGGTTATTAAATATAACATTTGGATATAATTATAATTGGATCAATATAAATTTTTATTTTGAATTAAAGCCAGCACTATTGTCAGCTGTGCTGTTATATAAAAATACTCTTTGTTCATAGACAGCATAATCATTTATGATTGTTATTTTATAAGGGTTCATAGCGTTAGCTGTCAGAGTGCTGATTAATATCACGAGGTACATTACGAGCAATATGTCATGCATTAAATCACAAGATATGCGTAATTAGTGCACTATTTGCTGTCCTAATTGTGTAATTGATGAATGTACATGCTGGAGTTTATATTGATGTTATTGAGCGGCATCTTCATGGTCTAAGTGCATTTGCACACTACTACACATTTTTCTAATGGTGTTTATCATCCATGAGAGCTACAATGTTTTACACAGACACTATAAAACATTGGGAGATTCACGTTGTTTTCGTTATAGTTCTCCTTCTGGGAAGAAAAAAACCTTGCGTGGCTAAACACGGACGCACACAGGGATCCCATTTGGACAGTAAAGTGCTACCAGGAGACGAGTGCAGCAAGTCACGGTGCGTTGATGCAACAGAGCGCCGGCTATTATGGCCAAGCAGTCCCCTGGAATAGGGTTGCCATGGAGATGGACGATGTCAGAGCCGAGCAACATCTGTGTGGTGTTTGTTTGTCAAGAAAGGTTTTCTCTCTCTAATAAGATAAAAGGCAGAGAGGAGGAGCAAGCCAATCAAATGACAGAGATCACAGCTCACCCCTGTTGTTGAATCCACCTTTTCTTTGCAGTAGGCCTTCTTAGAAGCACTTGCATGTTTTGGGAAATTACAGCTTGTTCTTTTTTCCTGTAAACAGCTTTTATAGACCTAGGTATCAATATACCACATTACCATTAAGTTTTCCTTTTAGAAAAGTGGCATTTAATGATCTTGACTAACTGACTGTTTTGTCTAAAAGGGAGGATTTATATAAAAAAATAAAATAAAAATAAAAAACTATTCTCTAATCTATCTGAAGGTCCTCATAGCCTCTGCTCCCTATGCATGTCACCTGCTAGAGAGTATATGTAGTCTTTATTCAGGTTGTGTTTTGGCCAGAGATGTGACTATTCGTCATATCATTGCTCGCTCCATGGGCAGTCTGGGGAATTGTATTTAACCCCTGCTGCCCTCCGCTTCCCTGCCGCTGTATAAGGCAGTGTTCTATTTCAGTGAATCTGGAAAATATGCTCCCTAATTCTCTGCTGCCTTATCTGTCAGGATTAGAGAGGCAGAAGCTATAAATTGCTGAAGCGTTCCTTATAGGTACATATTTCAGGGGCTGTGGAGCTTTCCCTCGGTTCTGGTCATGCTTGTGCCTTTCTCTCCGTCTGGCTGCGCTTCTGTCAATCTCGCTCCCCTCCTCTTCATAAAAGCTAACAATCAACTCGGAAATGAGGGAAAGAAATCGGATGAACCTGCAATAGGGCAAAACATTCCAGGCTATTATTAGCTGACACCGTAATATTCACTCCTAATATTGCATTCTCCTAATGATTTCGCTGAAGGGCACGTGATTCGCAAACTGGTCTCTCCCATAATTGTTCTCCTCAGCTTAAATTCATACTGTGCTGTGTTGTTTTTCTATAGTTTTAGGTTAGCGAGCCCTGCCAGCTGCCCTTGCTCTCTCTCTTGAGTTTTGACCATGTTTGGTTAAACCTGGGCTAGTAGAACCCAAGGCTGTTTGAACTGGACTGAGGTTATCCTTTTTGTCCTGCTAATCTACAGGACAAACCATTTCTGCATAGCGGCTCAGCAAATAAAGCTTACACAAACGTTAATTATATTCTGTACACAGTATAGACCGACACCGTGTAGACTAGGCAAAAGGGTTTGTCCAAATTTTGCTTTGTGTCGATATGAAGTTTGTCCCTTGGTCAATGTCTAACACTTCAGTCTTTAGCACTTTCCATGGTTTAGTTATCAAGAATTGTCTACTTGCTACTGATAAAGTCAGACTTGTCTTTCAAAGCTGTTTAATCTGTGACAGCAGTTAAGTAACAGTAACACATAAAAAAACAAAGGCCCTCAAACATGTGCCATAACCTTGGAGTTATTTTGAAATCCCCTCTGTGATGTTCTCTCTAAATACTACTGATTGCATGGCCGATAAAAGGCCAGTCCCGCCCCAACCCTTCTCATAATACTCTCTTTCAGTCTGGTGTAGAAAGCATAAACACCATTGGCTATTCCTCAGTTATATTTCCTTTTCCAGACCAACACACTTACACATAAACACAGGCATACAATAGTACACAGGAGCAGCTGCTTTGGTTGAAAATGAAGAGCCTTGAATAAGCTGTAGACGATATCCCAATATGTTGTTGTTAGCACAATAAATGATACCATCATGTGCTGTTGGGAAGATTTCATTGGTATTGTCTTTATTTCTAGAATTAGATGTTTAATTAAAAACAAAAGCCTGTTAACAGCAATGATTTATATCTCACTGATTGCTTAGTAACAAGTAGCTCATCAGATGTTAGCCCATTATGCCAATAGTTTGATTTTATGCCAGTGTTAATCCATTATGCCAATTTGACTTCATGCCAGTCTTGGCCTGTAATGCCAATCTAATTTCATGCCAGCCTTAGCTCACTGTGCCAGTTGTTTGTATCTGTGATACCATATTACGCACCCCTACTTTCTGATCAAAACCAAAAGGGTGGACCTGGTCATTTGGAGTTGTCAGTCCATTCAGATTGAATGTCTTCTCTTATGAATACTATGTCAATGGTGGCATGACCCCAGTGACATGACATCAGTAAACAACAGAATGAGAAAGTATATATATAACACATGAAGTGCTGTGTTATCAGTATACATTAGCGATGTTTACATAGTCCTGTAGCAAGTTTATAATTCCCTGGGCTTTATTCGTCTCTCATCTGTCTTAATGCATGTGTGGTTTCTCAGTCTGAAGACACCCCTTATGTATCTAGGGAGTGTGTTTGCCTGAGGTAAAAATGAAGCCTCATATGACAAAGTCAAACAGTGAACAGTTACGTCCGAAGAAGCGTTCGTGTACTTGCTGGCTCCTGCTTTTCCTCACATGCCAAACTGACTCATCTCACGAGTAGCAATGATGCCAACGCTGATTCCTGTGAAACACATGGTTTGTGGTGCTCTAAAGCTTATACAGCTGAGGGCCGATCTCCATGCATGCAAAACACTCAGTACTCTGGAGCTGGTTCACCCATAGCAGCCTTCTCTCTGTCTGTCTCTCTCACACGCCCTTTGATCGAACAGAAATCAGTAACTTGGGGTGTTCATTAGAGACACATTTATGTGATTTTAGAAAGTTTGAACACAAAGGTTCTGTATGTTTGCTGCTGGTCACGGTCATATCATCTTTTCCCAGAGATTCTGCTGTGTTACTGTGCAAGAAAACATCTACCTTAGGTTCGCATGATGCTAATGTAATTTAGTTTTCATGCCACTGAATTACTTCATCATACTGTCCATCATGCTGTACCAGAGTCTGTTGACTCCGCATTACAGCTTTGTGTTTGTGACATTTGTGTTTGCTTGGGGTTGTGTGCATGTATATGTTTGCATTATAAGGTCATACACAGTACTAGGTGTCAATAATAGTTTAAAAAAGCTCAATAATTAAATAACACTATATGATCTTGCCCTCTGGTAGGATTTCATAATATGGACAGAATGCAGTTTAGTGATTACATAGCCATATTACACGTCCTGTCATATATTAACAGTAGATACCCTTTGTACTAGTACTGCACAATATATCATTTGTTAAATGTCACCACAATATCAATTTTGCAATACAGATTATATAGAAGCCTGCAGTATAATGAGCACTCTTATAAAGCACAATGCTTTTATTGTGCTCTGTGACTAATCCAGATGATCTCAGAGATTCCTGATCCATTTTCTAAAGATGTTTTGACCAATAATGGCATTTGAGTAGTAAAAAAACAAAATAATTTTTTGTTAAACAAATGTGAGCCGTTTGTTAAATGTCTTTAGTCGTAACACATTACAGGTCCACCTGTTTATTTTAATATACTGCAAGATTATGCAATATATTGTATGATTATATTGCAATTATGTTGATAAATGGGCAAAAAAAACTACTAAAAATGGTTGAGGAACTTATCTTAAAATGGTATATATAAGGGACTAGGTATAGATGTACACACACACACACACACACACACACACGCACACACACACACACACACATACAATTTGCAATTTAGAAACCCCCATGTTCTTCATGAGTAGGATTGTAGTAAGAGTATCTATTTAGCATTGTCATACTCTCAGACTAATGTTTCAAAACATGCCATGACATCCAACATGTTGCTCATCACTAGCATTTGCTCATTTAGCTAGTCAATCTGTTAACTCTTCCATTAGTCAGTTTAGTTAGCTACCTTAGCTTGCAGGTCCTGCAGGTCTTGGTGCTATATCATCCTCTGATGATGAACATATTAGGCATGAGAGGTTCAAGTCATGAGTCTATTTCCTGAAGTTAATATTTTATGGAAGTACATGAATAATTCTAGGGTTTAAATATAAAAAGCATTCAGTTTTGACCGAAACACATATCCTTATAATCAAAATCAGTAGTCAATTCTTTAAAAATCATGTTTTCAAGTTTAGAACTGGTCTGTATTACTTTGCACCAGATTATTTATAACATTTGTTGCATCAGATAAATGTCATGATTAATCAAAACATTAGAGGGTTTGAGGATAGATCTATAAAATGCAAGCTTATTGCAAGGCTAATATTATGATAATGATTCATTTTTACAACCCATACCTTGGTAGTATTTGTGGAGATATTAGAGTGACATTAAGCATGCTTGTTTTTCCTGTAGAGTAAGTCATTAATAAAATTATGTCATTTTGTAACATGCGCTGCTGCTAACCAGAATCTAGTCTGGTGTATGATGTGCATGTGTAAGTGTATATGTGTTTTAGAACAGGTTATACAGCAGTAAAAACAAGGATGTGTAATCTAATTGACAAGGATGCTTGAGGTGTGTCTTGTTTGCAGTGCTGCGGCACACACACACACACACACACACACACACACACACACGCGCGAGCACACATACAGCAGTATGCCTGACTGACATCTCAGTAAAGGAACGCTAGCATTGTTGAATTACTCTGTTCACCCCAAAGCAACACCATGAAATTTTCTTTTATGTAAAGATGATATACAGAAGACAATACAGTTAACAGTGATGGCAAAGGAGAACTTCAGAGACATCTATTTGGTCTTAGTATGGCTGCTTACAGTATATCAGCATGGCTATATAGTGTAATATAGAGTTTTACAGAAAATCAATTCTGCTGTTTGCCTCCATGAGCTTTCATGTGGAATGTATTGAAAATTAGTCAACTTATTGTGTGTATGTAGATCTAATTTCCAACATTACAACATCGCATTACACAAATCTCTGAATGGAAGGCTTTTCACTTTCACGAAATTGCCACATGGGAAAATCCTAATTGCGTGGATGAGTGTAGAGAAAGCAGCATTGTTTAATGGTTGTGTCATACAACATATAATTGGTACACTGTAAAGTCTAAATTGTAACTCATTCAACGTTTGCATACAAACATCTGAACTAGGCCTGTGTGATACTCAATTTGTTCCTGCTGGAGATTTACAATTTCAAAAATTAGTGATTCACAATTTAATTGTCCTAAACTGACAGCCTAAAACAACACAGGAATGCAAACATTTTTACTATTTCAGGTTTGAGGAGAGTATGGGAGGGCATAATAATATTAACCTTGGGACTGTTTGACAGCAGCAGAAATCATTAAAAACTACAGCAAAAACCCCAACAACAACAGAAATAATTAAAAGAAACAACGCATTGCAAAAAAAAAACCCCAAAAAAAACAGTGCATTTTGTATGTAAACCTTTTTATTTGATTGGTTGTGTAATGTCCACATGTCCACATACACACAGTTTGTCACTGTTGATGCTGCTGCTCAAAGGCTTAGCACATTTCAGCATGCACTGATAGATTATTTTTCCCTTTAATGAACTTTGCCCTACTTTGACAGAAAGCAAGGTATGCGGTATGTTGAGAGCAGGTGAGATGAGGAGAGTGGGCGGGGCTTCCAGGTGTCGTCGGTTAATATTGGAGTGTTGCACAAATCATTTGAGATTTATATGTAGACTGGCTCATTTTCCATTTTACTGCTTAAAGGCAGGTCTGCTAATAGCCTATAATATAAAGCTATGTATCATACAAGACTAATCGGAATAATGCATGCAGTGTGTCTGAACAACACAACATGCACGTTTGCTGATTAGAAAGTCATCTTTTGATCTCGTTTGATCACCTGTTCATTCCATGGAGCATTATTTTGAGGTAGTCCCAGCTGGTGATCAACAGCGATTTATTAGATTTTCCAGACTCGTACCATGCAAAGGTACCAAAGCAAGGTAGCTTAACCTCCAGCAGTGAGCAAAAGTTTGAGAAATGGAATAGTAAGCGCATGAATTTACAGTGAAATAAACAGTTTAGGTTCCCTGGCTCATTGTTAAGAGGTAAATAGTGCACATGAGCTGATGGTGACTAAATGTTTGCATGCAGTGGGGAATTTGAAAGCAATTGTCAAGAAGTAGTAATTTTTGACAGTAAAAATTCTTTAGCAGCGAACATGAATTTTATCTATTTGAAGTATGTGAGTTTGGGGCCCAAAGATCCTGGCTTTAAGCAGTCGATCAGTGCGGACATGTTCCACCATTAAACTGGAATTAGCCCTTTTGGGCAAAAACTGAGTTCAGATGAATGTCAGGCATGAAATAAATCAGATGCCAGGCACTCGGTTCCACAGTGGAGGAACACTGCATACAGAAGTGTTCATTATAACTATTTTATAATCAACCCTAGCATGTGTTTTATCCATATAATTATTTTTTTAGCTTTTATATTATATATATGTAGTGTTGTGCAGTGATTTCTGACGTTATAATACCTTTATACCTGTGGTTGATAATGACTGACTGACAAGATGAACACAGCCATGGTCAAAACATAGTTATATTAAATATGAACCTTTTTTGTTTGTTTTAGTTAATTGAGTTAAATTGTATGATGATGATAGTCTCTGTTACTTGAAATATGTGTTGTTCTCCTTCTTAGGTCTGGGGATTCTCAGCATAATGAAATAATGTCATTAAAACCCATGATAGTAATCAAGAGAGCTAATGGGAGCTGGCTGAGGGATGCTATTAGATGATTGATTAAGAGTCTATAAGTGCATTTTAAGATTTTGTTTTGTTTCTACAGTGTCTTTAATTAGTAGATGCCTTCCTAGTTCATCGGAATACGGCGGTTTGATTTACAGAATAAATACTAGACAGAATATAATAGACTGCTTTGTCCATGCTAACTAATGTGAAGTAGTGGTTTGGCATCTATGTAAGGATTAAAACATGGCAGGCTGTGCTGTTATTATAAAATAAATCAACAACCACCCCAAAGTGTTTTATTCCACTTCTACTACAGCAATTTGTCAATGATTTTATTTTTTAATCATTAAAGTTACAGTCGGAACCAGAAACCCAGCTAATTTCCTTCAGGATATGAAGATGTAATCCTTACGCATTTCAGATATGCCAGTTATGGACTGGAGCTGTGTTTTTGCTCCAAGCATCCCTGTGAGCCTTTCTGTCATTCATTTGAGCAATATGATGAAGCCAGAAGGGCTGGATATTACCCTAGAAGCCACTTTAAATGGCACGCACCAGGGGACTGCACTGTGTGTCTTCAACTAAGCTCTGCGACATTCCATGTGTTTGAGAAAACAGAACGTTTTAAATTAAATCATTTCCCTTAACTTCTTTTGAGCTATTCAATATAATTTTTGATAGGTCCATAGATTAAATTGCTTTCTTAGTAAATGCTTCCCTTGCGCCTTCTTCTACCGCATACTAAACAGAATGTGTTGGATTTCTTATCATATGTACTTTGCATCCAACTAACATTAGATATGACTGAATATTGCCATTTTGTTCCTTACTGCATATCCGTCCTTCTGCGAGCGATAGTAATTTCCTCTCAGTGCTCTTTTATGAGCTGATGCCTATACTTGTGTGTGGTAAAGATCATATTGTAGCTCTCGCTCTCTCACATTCTTTGTCTTTCTCTGTCTGTCTGCCTCAGTCTGACTCAGACCATGATGAATAGAGCCAGGTGCTGATGGCATGGATGTGTAGGTGAAATCTGTGAGGATTTTCTTTAGCCTGCCATTTAAGGTGCTCATCAGTGAGTGATCCAAGGTACCCCCTCTCCTGCTGAGCTTTGATTCAAATACAGGATGCATCAGAGAGGATACAATGTCACCATCCTTTAAAAGCAAGGCCTTATAATGTCCATAGGCAGCTGAGTGCCTATCTGACATCATCAGTTATAGTTTTATGATGGCACTCAAAGAACAAAAGACATTTATATACAGGAGCAGATAGAAGGAGTAGGTAGAAAGTTGTGGATTGTCTGTCATGGTTCTTCTCACTAAGTACTTATAAGGATGTGTTTAGCTTCAAAAGCCCCGCAGTTCGAACATTCACGGTGTTGCAGTACAATAGTCAGACTGATGGAATGGAACACTGAGAAGTTGTTTATGCAAAATGATGGTTAGTGAAAAGACTAAAGCTTTCTGTTTTGTCCTAAAAGGTTTCTCATCAGTTCAGGAAACCTGAGAAGTTACAGAAGAATGTGAAAGATTATAGACGATTGTGGCTGTCAATGGCAGTCGTTCAGTTTTAAATGTTTGGGTTCTTATGCAAATGTCAACCTTGAGTGTGGAGGTAAAAAAAAAAAAAAAAAAAAAAAGAAGAAGAAGAAAAAAAAAAAAAAAAAGGTATTTATTTTAAGCAATCAGATTATTCATCAATCAAATATGAGAGATGCTCTCATGCAAAACAGTCTAGACACATATTTCACCTAGATTCACTGCACTGATTTTAACAGGGGAATGAGGTAAGGCCAAAGCTGGGGTTTAGATGGATATAATTCCTGTTTGATACAGGTGGAAATGAATTTCCCCCACAGGGTTGCTGTTTGGGCTGTTTCAAAATTTCCTCTTCGTTTGAATGTGAATGAGATGTTGGGCCGTTTGTGTTATTTGCGTTTCAGAACATTGTATTTGATTAATTGCATATTTTTAAACTTCTAATATTCTTTGATGCACATCATCTATGGCTATTAATGAACAGATTAATAAAACATTATTTAAATTAATTGTAAAAGAAAAACATATATGTTGATATTGTGAAGCTTTCTAGAGGGAATTAAGATGTTTATTTCACATTTATGGACAGAGTCTTCAGCGTCAGCGCTGTGTAATGGTCAATACGTTTTCTGCCTTAGGAAAGTGACTTTCCCTTTCTCTGTAATGTGATAAGCAGTGTTTTTTGCCTTATTAAATTCAAGAGAGAAGAAAAACGGCTACTGGGGGACCAACTGTCTATTGCTGAGTAATAAAAGGAAATAACTTGTCTCGCTGACGTTCAACAGCAGTAAATCTAACAATAAACAAATAAAAAGCACAATGTGTGGTTGATTAATATTAGGATGTTGGACAATAATCAACTTCGTATGGTAACGAATCACACCACTCCATTGTTGATGATGATTATTTGCTTTTTATTCATTACATCTTGCCCACACTTACTTACTTTGTTCCAGCCACCTAAAGTATTTCATGGAATTTATTGCACAAAGTTTAAAAAACTGCTTGCAGCTTCTATAGCCAACAGTATGACAAGGGCTCTTTGATTACAGTAGATTTCAGAAGATCAGTCATTAACAGCTTAGCAGTGGAGCATTGTTTGTCCAAAACTACTTGATATTTCATTGTCAATGACAGATGCATACTGTGTTAGTCAGTTAATATGACCTTGGAAATCTTGCAAAAGAAAAAGAAATAGAAAAGCACTAGGAAAAAAAACAGAGGTGGTTTTGACTGAGAAGGACTTGCTGAAACTCAGAGAGCAGATAGAAATTCCGGTCTCTTGTAATTCACATCATTGTCCATTTATCAATGCGTAGGTTATTTTGGACTATTGTTGCTATAGTAATCTAAAGTAATGTCTTGCATGATACATGCTTAACATCTGTCCACTTTCTGCATTTTAGATCTGTGAGCAGCCATGACGAAGTCGTATGAATTCAACTGGCAGAAGCATGTCCCTGATTTCCTGCAGAAAGGTGAAGTGTTCGACAGATTCGATGAGGTAAACCAGCACGTCACTCTCTGTCATCACTTGCATCCAGGGCATTAACGGTGTTTCTCTCATTTTTGACAGTGCACACTAAATGAATTCCCAAATTGTGCACACCAGGTCCCAGAGTGAATGGTTCATCATTTCTGTATGTAATGACACAATTTTGTTTAGAACCCTGATTACTGCCTTGATTACTGCCTTATATCTTCCTCTATTGTGCATATGAGAAATCAGGCCAGACTTTGTCAAATCTTGTTATTTTATAGCATTTCCTAGTTACTGCATTGCTCATTTGCACTCTGGGGCATTAAAAGCTTCAGTGGCTTCCAGACATGAGACACACATCTCTAGAGATAAGTGCCTCCTGTGTCCCCCTCCCACAGCCTTTCTTCATTTCCCCAGCTAACTCAATCAGACCACTTAAATGGTCTGAAATGGGATTGGGCGTTGCTTTGCGCTACCCCAAGGACAAGAGTAACATTAACATCCAAAGACAGATACTCATCTTCAGAGCAGGAGATTCCAGCTCAGCCAGACAGGAGCATGATATAAGTGAATTTCTTATTTAGACTCAACAGAATGATCACATCTTTTGCTGCATGAAGTAAAAATGTGCTTCGTTCCATCTGAGTCAGCGTGGCATCGAGCAGAACTGATGTTTCACCTCAGAAGCACAACGAGTATTAAAACTGTGATTAACCCTGTGCAGTACTTCAGAAATCAGGCACACACACCATCAGGTCTTGCACTCTGGAGGCCAGCAGCACATCCTCCCACTCGGTTCTGCACACGTATCAGACACACATCATTTCCAGGTGGATAATTACATGCTGATTTAAACAGCACCTTGAGTAGGCTGACACAAACTGAAGTCTGCTCTGCTGGATGGCAACAACATTGCACAGAACTCAGTTCTGTATCCCAAAATAAATGAAATCTCTGAAATGTAGGAGAATAATAAAAGCCGCGTCTCATTAACAGAATTGCCCTGCAGGGTATGAGTCTCTTGATTAACACCCCAGATGCCTAGCCCAGGAATGAGGATGTAAATAAGAGCAGGATCTCGTGGAGAGCAGTTACTGTTCATCCTGTTCCCATAGGGCAGCAGACGGTGAAGCTGTGGAGCCGGCCACCATCTTGGCTCCGGCTGCTGCCTTAAAGGGCATTCGCAGCGTGGTCATTATCCTTGCTCCTGGGAGTCCACTCGCTTTAATGATACTCGAGTTTATTAGCACGTAGGTCATTAATATTTTCAAGTGATCATCGTGTGTTATACACAGTGCCATTTTATCAGCAAAGGAAATGAGTTCACCTAGACAAATGACACACTAAGGAGTGGGGCGGCCCAGTGTCCTGGAGCAGTGAGGATTAGCAGGAGCAGCATTACAGAGGCACAGAGTCTGTAAAGTGCCTCAGCAGTGAAGGAAGAGTATGTAAACAGGGTGTCTGAATTCATTTTCTCCAAAGACCTCCTCTGGCACCGGCTCATCTAATTTGCTTTCATCTGGAGGAGTATTCCGGAGTGTGGGCGAGGGGCTATCCACATTTTTTTCCTCTGGCAGGACAAAGACTAGTAGATTCCTTTCCCTTTGCCTGTTCTTTCTCTATTGCTGAGGGAATTAAACACTCACATCCATAATCTGCACAAGTCATCCTTACTCAACGCCGCTGTGCTGTATCACTAGAATTGTTCTCCCGTTCAGATCCATCACTCTCTCTTCTCCCTCTGGGGAATCCCATGCAGAAATGACAGCATGAGGTGTTCATTGTAATCTCTCTCAGCTCATTTAGGCCCTGTCTATCTGTGCACTCCCCCAAGCCATCTTCTTTGTACAGCTTTATCACCCATCCCAGCCCTACTCAAGTTTGTGAAGAACTAAACTTGAAGCTGGTAAAATCACTGCAGCCCTAGACAGACTTAAAATCTCAGTTCAAGCTGTTGGATAATGACCTGTGTCACTAGATCAGACTTTAAAACTAGCACTAGTGATGGTTAGCAAATGTGCGATCACCACAGCTTTTAAATTTTAACCTTGATCTCTGATGATTAGGACTGATCTCTATTTAATGTGCTCTTACGACTTTGATTTAACTAATATGCTTATATTGCGCTGTGCATTAATACAGCCTAAATGTTTTAGTGTAAGACTAAAATGTGCATTATGAACAGTACAGTCAGGTCAATAATTATTGGCACTACTAGAGAATGCGCATACTTATATGTTAATACTTAAGTTCTCCAATTCGTTTAGAAACTCACTGGGCTATAAATAAGAGGTCCACATTTCCTGAGAAATGAAATGAAATGAGATAAATGTGTTTTGAATGTCAAACTATATATAAGGTAATGGCTATAAACGATGTGGTGAGCAATAATAATGAAGTTTAATACAGCCGGAGCTGTAATAAACCTGCCTTGAGG
Source organism: Notoglanidium macrostoma (assembly GCA_030068235.1). Taxonomy (NCBI): domain Eukaryota; kingdom Metazoa; phylum Chordata; class Actinopteri; order Siluriformes; family Auchenoglanididae; genus Notoglanidium; species Notoglanidium macrostoma. Next base: position 6,683,527 of record JAQQZR010000020.1, read on the forward strand.
AAGACACAACTGTATTTTGTTCACACATACATACATAAGTTGGAGATTTATGGTAGCATTTTAGGGTTGCCAAATCTCCAATGAATCACTTGAAACACAGGCCAGAAGAAAGCCTTTCCTTTCATTGAGACTCTACTGGAATGTTGACTGCAAATGGCTTGTATGGTCAGATGACTAAACAAATCCAGTGTAAAAATGGTTAAATATCCACAGAATCGGACTTTTGACATGCCTATCCCAGTTGACCTAAACCTCACTCGGACAAGTCAAAGAAGAAAGTCAAATGGGATGGAGTACAAAATCCTTTCCAATGATGCCAATAATTCTGGAGATGATGTTGATATCCAGAGATAGTTTTCTTTGTTTCTATTAAATCCTTAAATCCTAAATTCATGTGCAGAGATGCTATAAAATTATAGTCTTTTATATAGAAATTCAACTATTTTATAGAGAAAATGTGACCTGCATCCAAATTTACTAGTTTCAATAACTTGCAAAAAAAAAGTCAATAAATGACATTGTTATTGTCATAGCTAAACCTCAGTCTATTATTTAATAAATAAAACTAATCAACATTTTCATTATTACTTTTGATTATTTGTTCAAGTAGTAATAAAACAATGGGTCATCATATTCAAGCAAAGTGATCAGTCAGAGTAAGGACCTAAGCATAAGGATCTTAGGGCTTTTTGATGTCTGAACCCCAAATTGAGAAAAAGCAGTGCATTTGAATCCAAGCATATCTGCATGTGTAGCAAGGCTTTTTAAATAGGAATACATTCATCAACTCGGCCAAAGTGAAATCAAACACGACCCACTTCTGCAGCTCCACAGCCAACTGTTCTCATGCCACTGGGATAAGCAGCCACCTATACTGCCTGTAAATAGACCCAATACTGAGCACTACCACCTCAGAGCCTGAGCATGTGGGCACTATTATGAGTAATTATATGTCAAGGCAACTGGACTGATGACTGACATAATTCCAGCACATTCACAAAGCAAAACTGGTGTTAAACCTGGCTAGTGTTTTAAGGGGAACTCCTACTGGCTTGACATCACACTGGGTTCTGTCAGTACTGGAGATGACATGGCCTTGCTCATTCATCCAAATAGCCAAAGTGTTCTGCCAGATTCGCCTTCCTCTGTGGAAATCAATCCATGACCATAGTAGAGGCCTTAGAGTGTTATGTTTTGAGGGCCACTTCAAATACACTGAACAAGGAGTCTCCCTCTTTCTTGTGGCACTAACGCTCCAAACTATTCTTCTCCTCATTTCTTGGAGCCCTTATCACACATCAGTACCCTGTTGCCATGCCATCTAATGTAATCCTGAGCTTCCTCCCTGCTCCAAATAGCATTAGGAGATCAAGGTGACCCTGATATTCTTCCAAAAAAGAGGAAATAAAATGAAGAGCAGTTTGTCGTAAGAACTGTAATTGATTCATTTGTGCTGGTTGAATTTAAGGGTGAACTGTTGTTTCAGGGGCACTTCAGATATAAAACAGGGTTAACTATAGCCACTAAAGCAAGGTTTTTCAAATAATTTTTAGCAAGGGTCTTCTTTCAGTGTAAAAAAAAAACCCCACATCTTGTCAAACACATTCTGTCCTTCTGATTTTAGCATTTTATTTATGAAAAGAATCAAACAACTCTAATATTAGTCAGATTAGACAAATATATGCTGTTTTTTTCTCATTGGAGAAGTTTTTAATTCCAACACTTTTTTACCTAGAAACCAGAAATCAGTTGATATTAATTATGGATTTAAAAAGTTTTCATCATTTTAGAAGGATGATGTTAATTCCTTTAGTACATTTAAGAGCGCATTAAAGCTCTTGTGGCAGCTAGTGGCGACCCAGCACCCAGTTTTTTCTGTATATGACACATCTGTAGGTTCTGTTAGGGGATATAGTCTTGTTTTGGCATGAAATGCTGTGTTTCTTATTTTGTATGGCTTAGGTTTACAGCAAATAACATAGCAAATAATACGACAAAAAGCAATTAAAGCAGCATGTAATGTTGATGGCAGCCTTAACTGTTATTATAAAAAAACATACATAAGTATCATTTGACCCATATGTATCTAGCTATAATCAGTTTGTCTGATTGTTTTTTTGTATTATTTGTATTTTTTACTGTTTTGTATTGTTTATAAGTCGTTGGACTTTAGGCCTTGGGTAAGGAGTAAAAAAAAACCGCATGCTCTTATAACAAGACCCAAAAAAAATCCTCTTTACCAGAGTAAATGCTAAGAATTAAAATTTTATTTATCAATGAACAACAGGTCATACTTTATCCATTTATAGTTGTATATAATTTGGGGAATGTCAGTGAAATAAGTTAGTTCTTGTTATCATTTAAAGGAACTTAAATGTATTACTCACTTTTTTCTTTTCTTTTTCTTTTAATAAGAAATAGAAATGCAATTTTTTTTTTACTGAGAATCCAGAAATCTTCCTCTATCTTAGTAAGGTTTTTTCTAGAAAGAGGAAAAACCTGGAGATTCCTTCTATAAATGTAAATAACATCTCTTTCATAAAAACCATCACCATATCAACAATGAGATGTTTCTTTATTCATGCTCTTAGTTTATTAGTTTTAAGTCCAATTATGAGAAGTCAAATTCATCTGTTTTTGTATCTCATGAATGAAAAAAAAACATTAAAAAAACTTCTATTCAAATAACCAGCCAATTAACGATGCAGTAATTAAACAAAATCTATAACCACCTTATTAGGACTTGATGTTGTTCTTCAGCACCACAGGGTCATTAAAAAAGACCTGGCATCAGATTACATATTCTATTTTGTGAACTACATTTCTGAAGAACATTCATTTGCATCCAGGTGCTTTTAACATTTAGACCTATATGTGTTTGTTCTGCCTTTCACTTCTGTTCAGAACAAGCTATAAATATGATCAACTTTGTGCGTGAACGTAAAGAATTGAGGTTTTTATTTTTTACCTACCAAACCTGTGCTACTCTTCAGAATTGGTGTGTCTGTGTCATATAAAACAAGATGTTCCTGAATGGATCATCGGATATTAAAACAGCTCTTCTGCTCCACAGGATCCTTTTGTCTTTGAATCCAGATGCCTTTTCAAAGTTGATGAATTCGGATTCTTTCTCACATGGAAAGGTGATGGCAAGGTACAAGATTTTTTTTTTATTTGTACGAATGCTTGCATTTGTTTTGAACAGATCTGACTATGCGCACACAAACATCAGGCCTTCTGACTATTATTAAAGGCTAATGGCTATGAACCCTATGTTTTTCAGGTGTGCTTAACTGCACATGTTGTTCAGAAATACCATACCGTAATGATAAGAGCACAATATATGAACTGTTACTGCACAGCTGGCAGGACTATTACAGTCTGAGCTATAATCTGTGTTAATGTGTAACAGGATGAAGCTCCTCCCTCATTCTTTGTTGAAATGCGCCTTCTTCATTTGTCTTTTTTTTTTCTTTTTGCAGGAGGGCCAAGTCCTAGAATGTTCCCTCATAAACAGTGTCCGCACCGGAGCAGTGCCAAAGGTGAGTCTTAAAAGAGGTCGTTTTATTATGGACCTGCCCCAAAGAGCTCATCTCAGCCATAGAAAAATGGCTTTAGAAGCTATAGAGGATAGGAAATGTTTTCTCTAGAAGAACAATACTGAGCGTTGTCTTTTAAACTGATGAGAACCCTGAAGGGACCCGAAAGAGGTTTCATCTGTTGCTTTTCAAGAAAGCATTAATACTTTAATGAATCAATACTGCGGCTGCAGAGTAAAGATGCAGCTTTATCACGTCAACCAGCATTATGTGTATCACTTTTAATCCTTCTTTTTATGAATCTTGAAAATTATGGATGGATTGGATGGGGTTATTTTTTCCTGTTCATAAGAAAAGGGAATTGTGACCAGTTTGATTTGTTTTGGCACTCCCAGCTAATGTTATCACCCATCAGTGATCCTGTGATCTCCTCTGAGCTGCAAATATTGACCTATCCCAGGCATTGGCCCTTCCTGCTTCTCTCTAGCATTTGACCTTTTTTTTATTTAAAGCACTTGATTAATGGAAAGTCCCGGTCTTCAAAAGAGAAGTAAAATCAGATGAATACATACCCTAGAAACCATTAAACAGTCTTTGTGTGTCAGCACAAGAGTGTGTGCGTATACGTGGGCGTGTGTTGACTTGCAAATATAGACCAGGACATGGCATATGTCAGGCTTGCTGAGAGGGAAGTGTTCTGTTTTACTATCATCTCTCCATCGTTTGGTGACATGTTGTGTGTCTGGCTGCAGCAGCTCATAAACGGCAGAACAAAGGCAGATCAGGAGCCATTGTCTGTCATTGGACATGACTTCACTGTGCAGCACGTCTCTTTTGTACTCCTAAGTAGATTACACATTTATGAAGCTCTATTGTTTTACTAATTCATTAACAAGCATTACAGAGTTAGTGGAGTTGGGCAGTCGAGTTTTTAACTCACGGTCGTAGGCACTCAGCCATTGTTTCTTTAACAATTTTGTCCTCTGAGTTTTTGAACCTGTCATTAAATGAATTCGACACAAATAAGTTATCATGATCATCAACACTGTGGGAACACAATGGCTCACGTTTCATGAAACTATTAATTCGACAAACAAGCGTCACAGCAGAGTTGATTTGTTGACTCAGTACACTGACTCAACACTTGGTTTTATGTGCTGTAAAAATGTCATTTTGAAGTATGTGCTAATGTTAGTACACATTTCACGACATTGGGGTTTTATGAACAATAATCAGAAGTAGGGCTGTATGATAATGCTTAAAATAATATTAATAATTTTGTTCAACATACTTTGTTACACTTTAGTGACATAATTATGTTGCAATTTTTTTTTTAATTTGAATGAATTTTTTGCATTTTAAGGTGCATTCCTTCACATTTGTAATAGAATTAAAATAAAGCTGGCACATTAATTAGTTTTATATATAACAGAAGCTAAGTTTAAATATAGATGGTGTCCAAACCAAGAGAAACAAAAAAAACAAACAGTACACAAACAGCTCACTTAGTTACTTGCTCACTCATTAAGTTACTTACTTTCTTGCTTGCTCATTTTCTTACTTACTCACATACTTGCTTACTTACTCATTTGCTTACTTGCTCGCTTATTTTCTTGCCCGCTTACTTTCTTACTTGTTCACTTACTTACTCATTTGCTTACTTTCTTGCTCACTTACTTACTTGTTTATTTACTCACTTGCTCATTTACTGTCTTACTTAATTATTCACTTACTCACTTTATTGCTTGCTCACTCACTCACTCACTAACAATAGAAATGAAACAAGTGATTATATTAATATGCAGTATATTTATGATTAATTGTGCAGCTCTAACAATTAAAGAGTAGCTTAATCTATTCACAGAAATACAGTTCACTGTCACACAAGTCAAAGTCAAAAAATTATTAGCACACTACTTGTTCTATTATTAATCATTATATCCAAATCCCCCGGTGTTTATTCAATTAAAAACATCCATAAATCTTTGCTTAAGTAATAACCGGTGGCAAGTTACTAGAGATAAACACTAGAGAAGGGGAATATGGTCAGGCACAATAAAGATAGAGAACTCCAGTGGGATGAGGTTTATTGATGTCATTACAAGTCCATTTTACCCTTTTATTTTAGGAGAGGTACGGTGAGAGAGTGACCCTGTCTGTGCGTAGACAATGCTGATAGCACTGTGCTGATCCGGGTTTGTTTGTGTTTGTTCTGTGGTGCTCAGGACCCGAAGATCTCCGCGTCTCTGGAGGCAGCATTAAAGAACGAGGCCGATCTAGAAGGCTGCATCATCTGTGTGTGCAGTGGCCCCGACCTGGTCAACCTCAGCTTCATGTACATGGTGGCTGACTCCGCTGACATCGCCAAGGTAACCGTTATCACAGGAAATCGCTGCAGAAATCTGAGCTTTAACTAGCACTGCGTAAACACAGGCTGATTTAACACCAGTGTGTTGGACAAAGTAATAAAGTAACAGAAAGGTGGTCAATTATAACATTTTTAATATAACATTTAACATTTACTGTCTGCTCTATACCCTTAGAACAAAATAAAGACATTTATTTTATAAGTTCCTCCACAGTTCCTTTATGACAAAGAACATAAATGTTATATAGGGTATGTTAAGACATTTGCATCTTATTGCCTGTGTGATATAAATAATTCTCCAATAATAAACCAAATTCTAACCTTTTTACTCTGCACCAATTTCCTTTATATTGTCTGAACAACTTGTGAATGCTATTAGATTGCACTCTGTTGTTCCTGATACTTGTTCTACTTCTGTCAAATTTTTGTCCGTACAGTATCTATTACACCACCGCCAAATATCAGATCAGATCTGGAGACCGAGATTACACCAGACTCTTGAGACCTTACGTTTTTTAATCCTTTTAAAACATTTTCTCTTGATTTTGCCTTATGTTTGCTTTTTGTTGTCTTTGAAGAGACACCTTTTTTCAGCAAAAAACAGAGTGCATGTCTGTAGACACACTAAATCCCTTAGCAAGCTTGGGGCTTCTCCTCCAAACAGGACATTGAGGTCATGTGACAGGAAGAAAATCTTAACAGTTTTTCAAAATTAGTCACGTTTCAAAACTGTGGTTTCACCTTGTCTTTCTCGGGTGAAAATAACCTGAATATAGTGTGTACTATAAATATCATTTTAAGAAAATGAGCTATGAATTTAAATAATGTTAATATTGGTCAATTAAAAAGTAATAAAATAGATGTTTTAACAAAACAGCAGTTTAAGGTGCTTCTAACAAGAAGGACTGTACAGATAATCAATTCCTGAATCAGGTTAGCCCCTGGAGAAACAATATCCACACACACACACACACACACACCAAATCAGAGCCTTATTTAATGCTGTTTGCAGTGGTGTTGTGTTCCAGCTGCAGAGTTTGTGTGTGTGTGGGTGTGTTTGTGTGTGTGTGTGAGCAGCCTGGCTCTTCCACAGACAGGCCTGGCTCGGGGCCACAGGCATCCTCAGAGAACAGAGAAAAGGCTTTCACCAATGTAGCTTGGAGTCAATGTAGCGCACGCACAAGGAAAACCTTTCTGTGTGCAATCCTGCTCGAATTCTGATCCGATTGTCTGTTTTGGGCTGAGTCTATCGCACGGAGCCATCTGGTGGCTGCTGATGGGGGAATTGTGAGAACAGACTGACACTGTGATGTGATGTTTTTCATGTCTTGCTTAATGAATGACATGTTCACAGGGTGATGGCTGTATTGTTGATTCTCAGTTATTTTATAAAAAGTGTGTCATGTGATTGTAGTTTGTTCTATCATGAGGGGTTTTAATAGAGTTTTAGAGAGAAAGCACAGCCCTGAGGTCATAAACAACATAATAGGCTTCAGCTGGCTTCATAAATAATAGAGTGAAGTCCTCCTTGTGCCATTCATTTTTGTGCAGTTGTTATATCAAATGAATAAGTGCTGTTCAGTATTGTGAATTATGTAACACTACCATTTGAAGTACTATTATTTGGAGATGCGAACACATTTTAACTACATCAACATTCGCCTTCAAGTGGCTTATAAAAGAGCATGTTGGTTATTGTGCTCCCTCAGAGGCACAGACCTTTGTTCAAGGACATTCGGCCATCCTTCAAACAGCCAAAGGCTCGGACTGTTCAAGCCTTCTGTAAACACTAATTCCAGCCGCTTGGACTTAGTTCAGTTCTCCTTTCGCTAACGGAATATCTCCTCTGTAGTGTTTGCTTTTTTGTCGGCGGCCACTAAGCAGCGCTTACATCACTCACGGCCGCCGTCATGTGTAATACCTGCTTCTGTTTGCTTGCTTGCTCACAGAAATGGATGGAAGGAGTGAACTCAGTCATTCACAACTTCAAGGCAAACAACGTGTGTCCAATGACTTGCCTTAAGAAGCAGTAAGTAAGCACTCAGCAACGAACACACACAAAGCAAACAAATATACAGCTTTTAGTGGGATTTCTGGGTCTGAAAATCCCTTTACAATAATGTGAAAATCAATAAATGGAAGAGTTGTATAATTTGGACAAGGACAAATAGCAATACAATTACCATTTTATTTGCCAAGGACAAATGTACAAGGAGTACATCTTGGTGTTGGTGGCAACAACAGAAAGCACAAATATCATACACGATATACACTGAATTACAATACACAGAATTTAGATGCAAGGAAAATAAGTTAAAGCAACTTCCAAATCATGGCTCCTGCTTGGTCTTTAAATTGGCTTGCATTGGCACTACATTTGTTTATGAGTTCAGCAATTCACATGTAATATTCGATATTTGATGTGTGCTAGTTAATCAACATTTTATAGTCATTTATGTAAAATGAAAAAATTAGAGTCTGTGCAATAGCCATCCTGTTATGTCAGATATCTTAGTTAATTTATTATCGCGTACTACTACTTACTGTATATAACTTAAACGAATTATTAACTTATTATCATAGTTATTGGATACTTTCTTTTTTGTCACTTACCTTCCATATCATTTAAGATCAGCAGCTATTAAACATGTAACATATGAACTGATATTTAAAGGAAAATCCACCCTGAATGACTTTACAATTAACATGTGATCTTATAATAAAATAGAGTCTAATAAAAATAAATAAATAAATAAATAAAAATCTTTTACAGGAATAATGAAAATATAACACTAGCCATCAAACTAGCATAATTATTATAATTATTATTATATATATATAATATTAAAATATAATGTGTGTGTG
>JAQQZR010000020.1:6692750-6719637 GCA_030068235.1 Notoglanidium macrostoma
TATATATATATATATATATATATATATATATATATATATATATATATACGCATATACACACAGACACATATATACACGCACACTATAATATATCTAATATGAACATTTAATGTGTTATAAGTTGGAATTTTTCCATTTAATAAAACAATAGTAAGGTATTAACCCTACTCTAAACTGTGAATAGCATGCTATTTTTTTAGTTTATGTTCTGTACCTTTAAGTGTCTCCCACTAATGTAGCATTGGATAAAAATCTATTCTTGGCCTTTTTGAGAGCTCTTCTGGAAAGACAGACTAGCTGTTCCCAGCCTGCCGACATTCACTAATTCGATCAGATCATCTAGAGATGAGACATGTGAATGTGAAAACCATTCATGCCTTTCCATTCAGACAGCAAAAAAAAGCTTTTAGGTTTCAAATGAACACCTAATTATGGAAACGAGACAAGATGTACCCACTGAGTCATGACATTGTTTTTAAATTCTTTTTCAGTTGGATGAGACTGAGCTTTCTGACCAATGTCAATGGGAAAATCCCAGTCCGAGGGTAAGTCCTTATAGCCACACGTCTGTATGCTATAAACTGGCTCTTTCAGCTCCACTGATTGTGTTTATATTACAAGCATTTTAGTCACTGAAATGCCTAAGCAGATGTAATGAACCAGGTCTGTGTTACGGATCTCATGGTGGCTCTCATCCTGTTTTTCTTTTTTTTTTCCTGCAGCATCACAAGGACTTTTGGCTCAGGCAAAACTGAGAAAGGGATCTTCCAGGCCTTGAAAGAGCTCGGCCTCCCAAGTGGGAAGGTAGTTTTTCTTCTTTATTGCTCTTAAGAAATGACCGTTGACCCCGGAGACATCTACAGCCTGTATTTAAACTTTATACTGTATGCATTTTTCACTATTGCAGTGTAGACCCAAACATAAAGGAGTTTTATTATTTTTTTAAAGATAGTGAGCAAAACAACTTTGTCTGTTTTTTTTCCCTACAGAATGATGAAATTGACCATTCTGTGTTCACGTTTGACGTCTTCTATGCGCTCACTCAGAAAATATGCCCGCGCACAGACATCGAGGAACTCTTCAAAAGGATGTACGTACAAAACTAGAAACACAAGAGCGCTTGTGGTGATTTGTGTAGATTTTCACTGCCAAGTCAAATACGTTCCCCATTCTGTAATGCACTGTGGTGGTGTTATACAGTGGTCACCCTTATTTACGTTTAAAGTGTCAGTTTGTATTGATGCCTGTGATGTTCAGGTCTAATTGCACTTCTCTGTATTTAGAAGTAAACATTAGTCATTAAGGATGAATGTCTTTGCTATGCTAACTCCCTTAGGAACCTAACCTGCTTCAACAGTTCAACATTAATCTTCAATGTTTCGACTAACATATGTAAACAAAGAAACGTTCAGAAACATGTATTGGTGCTCTGTAAGCTATGTTGAGTGTATAGTGCGTTGTTATGACTAATCCTCTCTTCATTCGTTGTTCATTTAAAGGTAACAAATTTCTTTGAATTAATTTCTTTGCAGCAATGGAGACAAAAGTGATTATTTAACAGTAGACCAGTTAGTCAGCTTTCTGAATGAAGTAAGCTCTTTATCATTCATTAACTTCTCTGTGTGGTCGCTTACCCAGCTTTCCCTGCTTCTTCATTACCTCCTCGCCAATCCCGTCAACCTGTCTGATGTAGCCATGGCTACCATCAGGGCTGGGCTGCTCCATTGTTCCTGATGCTGCCTGTGTTTCTGTCTCTGTGTTTGCATACTCCCTGGCTGCATATGCATGCATTTTTGGATCCATGTCTCTGCAAACGCATTAGCTCTTTTACCCCTGAGTCTGCCTAAAATGGGTTACCCTAGATACAGGTCACTGGCAGTGTCACATTTGCTTTACGTAGCACTGTATAACTTGAATTGCTTCTTTCATCCATTCTCTACCTGTGTTAAGTGTTGGCTCTGCTTTTCCATGTCAAACACCACCCAATGTTCCTGTACCAGCACCCAGCTGGCAATCTGATAACTCTAGCTCTCCGATTAGGTAGAATATTTATGCCATTCTTGTCGTATGTACATAAGTAGCTTTTTTTAAGGTTATAGATAAGCTTAATGACTCGTGAAGCAGGCTATGATGATGTTCTCACGCTTGAGAAGGCCATGATAATAAGACTGCACTATGCTGTATGTAGAACCAGCGGGACCCTCGGCTGAACGAGATCCTGTTCCCCTTCTACGACGCCAAACGAGTCATGCAGATAATTGAGAAGTACGAGAGAGATGAGGACCTAAAGAAGAAAGGTGACTCCTTCAATCAGAGAAAGAAATGCTGACATGCAATCCAGTATGGCATGAATCATTTGCTCACAAACTGATTATATGCTGCCATCTTGTGGTGAAATCAAGCATTACATTGTGATCTTATAGAAAGTGTGTGTAGGGATCAAGAGGTGAAATTAAAATAATAATAATAATAATAATAATAATAATAATAAATGCGGATCAGTTTAGAAATTAAAGTTTTTTCCTATTGAATGCCTCCCCATTCCAGGCCGTATGTCCAGCGATGGTTTCTGTCGGTACCTGATGTCGGATGAGAACGCTCCTGTGTTCCTGGACCGCCTGGACTTGTGTCAGGACATGGACCAGCCCCTAGCGCACTACTTCATAAGCTCCTCACACAACACGTACCTGACAGGCAGACAGTTTGGGGGCAAATCGTCTGTGGAAATGTACCGGCAGGTGCTGCTTTCTGGATGCAGGTAAACACCAGTGTGTTTATACAGGTATCAATATTTAACTTTCATGTGATAATTTACATGACTTATATTACAGTTTACTTATATTACATAGTATTGTACTGAATACTACTGCATTGTCTCCATTATGCCACCATTTATTAAAAAATGAATAAAAATTTCATTCAACATCACTTCTAGCTCCCTGCGCTCACGTCACAATAAATTGTTTCTCAACTTGGACAAAGACTGAATTTTTATATAGGATTAGCTTTAGCAAATTGTTATTATTGAAGAATTTAAAAATGCTATGTAGATCAGATTTCTTTGTATTAGCTACACAGTGTACGGTTTGTTAATTATGATCGGAGTATTTGTCTTTGCAATACCGATATCACATAAGACTGTGCAATATGCAAATGAGTACTTTAACAAGCAAAAGTTTGTCCAATGCAGGCCGATCTTTAATTATGACATGTAGTGGACACTCTGGTGTGTTTTGATGCGTCCACAAGGCATACCACAATTACAGTGTGTAGCAATATAAAAGAAAAAGACATCTTTAAGGGGTTCTTTGAATATTAAAAGATCGTAGCCTACAATGGTAGGAAAACTGTTGTAGGGTTTTATAAGTGGTATAGACAATGGATGGATGGATTTGCATTGCACATAATTAAGTATATCGAAAATCTGAAAGCTGAAAGCAAACTTATAAAACCCAGAGAAATGGCGAGGGAAAATGGTAACTAATCCAAGTGGCAAGTGTGCATAGACATTGTCTCTGCTAATTGATTCTGCTAAAGAAAGTTGTTTGGGGGCGAGCGAGTAAGTAGCACAAATACCAACAGCAGAGGGATTATGGGACGGCCTTATGTTTTGACCCAAAAAAGTAAACTTGGTAGCTATGCTTAAGTTTTTTCCTGAATCGTATAACCTTGGTAGTAAAATAAGGCATCTTGAAAGAAAATGCTCGCTACCCAGGCAGCTACCTTTCACATGATACTCAGTGGTAGTGGCAGTGTTGTGATGTTTCCATGGCAACAGAGGGTGCATGTTAGTTATTGATACCTGGCTTAATTATGTTTGTGATTTTTACTATGGAATCATAAGCCTGGGGTGAAGCAATGTACTCAGTTTGTTTTTGTAAACCTAGTTTAATATTTGTGCTCAGGTGTGCGGAGCTAGACTGCTGGGACGGGAAAGGAGAGGATCAAGAACCCATTATTACCCATGGGAAGGCCATGTGTACTGACATTCTCTTCAAAGTGAGAACACACACACACACACACATCAAGCATCTCATTGCAGGATGTAACTACGTTTTTAGCAATAAGTATTATTCTAATAGAAACAAAATTATATAATAACTGAACTGAATTGTAGCTAAATAAAGTACAAGGACAGGGGCAGTATAGAAGGCAAATATAGCTGCAGTTGCTGAGGTATGAGGCTGTGCAACATCAGATTTATTACTGTTTACTACAAATAATGGTTATCAGGATGTGGGGTAATCGTATTCCGCTTGAATAAATAAAAGGATAATAAATGCTTTGGGTAATTCATCTTCAGCTTGCCTTTGTACTCTTTACAGGATGTAATCCAGGCAATTAAAGATACGGCGTTTGTGACATCGGACTATCCCGTTATTCTTTCATTTGAAAACCACTGTAGGTAAGTTTAGCCCAGTGATTTCAGCCAAAGCAATCGTTCCATCATTTTCAGGAAAACTCTGTAAGCTAAGTATAGTTTTGAGTGTATTTCCATGACCCGTCCTTTTTCCCCTCTCAGATTTGTGTTCAACTGAATTTTGTGTCCTGTGTTCACTGACATGTTGTAATGTTTCAGTAAAACACAGCAGTATAAGATGGCAAAATACTGTGAGGATATCTTCGGAGACCTGTTACTCAAACAGCCACTGGAGGGCTTCCCAGTACGTGATCTTCTGAATCAGCACTCACACACGATCTATCAAAGACCTAGAGTGTGTGCCATGGTACATTTATCGCACATTTATTAGGACTGTACATTGGAGGTATTATAATAAGACTGCGAAAAAGTTCTTGCTTTATTTTAATGCAAATTTTCTTTCAATCTGAAATGAAAACTATTTCAGATTTTATAAACATATTTTGCATTATATTGCTTTTCAAATTGTATATTGAATATTAGGTCACTCGCAGGAATTTGTCCCTAGTAAACATTTGTGTATATATTTTTTTTATTTATTCTGTTTGTCAGGATGCGTTAAAGTAAGATGACTACAATATAAATGACTTTTTATATTCTTCCTTTTTAGATTGAGGCTGGGCGCTCGCTACCTTCCCCAAACGACCTCAAAAGAAAAATCCTCATAAAAAACAAACGCTTAAAGCCAGAAGTGGAGCAGAGTACGTATCAGAGTGTTTTTCAACTTCTATTTTGACATTGTTAAAAACTGCTCGTCTCTTCCTGTCGTTTTAGTAGAACTTCTTATCCAACTGTTCGTCCATTTGTACACACTTTCATCACTTCAAGATGTCTGCAGTGAAACAACTCCCACACTTTGTATCTTTCCATATGTTTGTGCTGATGGTTTTGCCAACAGCAAAAAAAAAATTAATTGACTGCATTTGTGTGCGTGTGCGCGTGTGTGTGTGTGTGTGAAACAGAGCAACTGGAGTCCTTTAAGAGACACATGGAGGCGGGAGAGATGAGTGTACAGGCAGGAGAGGATGAAAATGAAGAAGACACAGAAAACGGTCAGCTACTGCAAAGTGCGGCGGTTAATTACTCTGCAAATCTCTGAGACTGCAGACTGACATTGCACTATAATTCATATATACATACACACACTTCAGAAGACCACCATTTTATTTAAATTTCTCATACTTACATAGCTGTACTGCATTATGCAAGGACCAAAACGCAATGGTGTATGCACTTATAATTAATAATACAATATAGAATAAAAATATAATTAGTACAATAATAATCCATGGAAAGTGGAATGACGCGGCTTGGCTTGAAGTACAGTCGATTATTTTCCAAGAATAGCATGCCCAAATATTTTATTCCACTTGTACCACATATCACGTTGTATCTGATTGTTACATTACATTTTATGAAGTGTCAAAGAACACGTTTATGTTATATCAGCTATACAGTTAACAGTTGTTTTATCACCAGCTTCTTCTGTTTTTTGAACTCAAGACCCCTGAGTTACAAAACACTCACACTGGAGACGCAACAATAAACGTCTCAACACAAAAACTTATCAATGATTTCATATAGTTTTTACTCCATTTGTACGAAGGTTCTGCAATTCCTGTGCAAGCTGTTACTATAGAAACAACAACATTAAAACAAGCAGATTGATATAAACCTGTGTTTGGAATCACAGTCGGAACTACCGCCAGAGCTACTGTTACAGAATATTAATCAACACCTTCTGACCACTTTGAATTGAGAATTCAACAGTGCTGGAGTATAACACCATTCACTGTAGAAATATTCAACTGTACACTTAAGAGTCAATACAGATTTTTCGCTTTCTGTACAGCAGATGGTAAAGACATCAACTCAGAGACGAAAACCCGCAACAATATCTCCTCAGAAGAGCCCAGTGAACAAGACACACGTGAAAACAGTGTCAAAAAGGACAAGGTGGGTTCTTTTTGGACATCCTTACCTAACCTCAGGATGCAGATAAAGATTATTTGAATCCTGTCTTTGCTCTTAACCTCTTTCCTCAGATGCCTGATGACGAGACCACAGAGATTTCAGAGGCAACAGAAGCAGATGCAACTGATGTGTCAGAGGCCTCGGATCTTGATAACAAGAAGAAGGTTGAATATTTTAGTCTTTTTTCTGCTGTCTATAGAGGAAAATATATAATGATATATTATATATTTATAATAACATTGATATGATAACATTTTACTTGGAGACGATGTTCATAGGGCCGCATAACATGTAAATAAAGCCTGGAATGGACAATAAACAACAGAATTGTTAACATAAATGTGTGTTTGTGTGTGTGTGTGTGGGGAGCACTTAATCCACCCCTCATGTTTAGCTGTGGCTCCCTTGTCCTACTACTGTGGTTTCTGGGTAATTGGTGGAAACTTCTGTGCTCAGATTGTTTTCTGCTTCAAAGTCACTTTGGCTAAAAACATGTGCTGAATAAATAAATATAAATGTGTTTTGCCTCAGGGTGTGGATACGGCAGAGGATGCAGATGCTGAACAGCAGCTAATTGCCTCATATAAGTATGAAGGAGCCACAACCAACATCCATCCTTATCTTTCTGCCATGGTGAACTACGTGCACCCGGTCAAGTTCCAGAGCTTCGAGGTCGCAGAGGGTAAAAAATGAACACATATGGCCAAAAAGACTTGCTGTTTGTTATTAGTTCCTGTAGTCATATTAGTAGATTATATTTTTGCTGGGGATCGCTCAACTCTTTCTCGAATTCTCTTCTTTTGGCTTTTTTCAGAGAAAAATATCCATCACAACATGTCGTCCTTTAATGAGTCTGTTGGTCTCGGCTACCTAAAAACCAACGCCATTGAGTTTGTGAAGTATCCTTTTGCTTCGAAAATCATGATTTCTAGAAAGGGCATAGATGCAAATTTTTATTAATTAACTAGTTAATTTTAATTAACTACAAGAAAATAAACAAGAAAGCTGTAGACAACAAGATAATGAAATTCATTGTGTCAATGTATACCCTTAGTTCTTCATAGTAAGGCCATTTTAGTGCTTTCTCCAGCCAAGCAAGTCGGATAGGCTTTTATACTCTCACATGTAAACCCATAAGGTCTCTATTTAAAGCTTGTTTTTAAACAAGCTTGTTCTTCTCTAGCTGCCAATCTCTCCATTGGGAATACTGCTCAGACCCCTGGTGTTCTGGATTATAAATAACTCTTCTGCCCATTTGTATGCACCTCCCTATGTGCCTTTTCCTCATCGGCCAATGTACAGCTACAACAAGCGGCAGATGAGCCGGATCTACCCCAAAGGAGGCCGTGTGGACTCCAGTAATTACATGCCTCAGATCTTTTGGAACGCTGGGTGCCAGATGGTGTCTCTGAACTTCCAGACTCCAGGTACAGCTCTGTCCCAGGGCACTGCCACAGCACCCCCACCACTGAACAAGCATGAACAGAACACATACTGTTATGGAACAAGGCCAATGAATGTGCGCTTTTCATCTAGCTGTACAAATATACAAAATATCTGAGAAGAATGAGAGATGGAATGCAGTACATCTTGTGAAGAGCTTCAGATAAAACACATTTCTTTATGTATAAATACTGCCGCTGAAATAATGAATCTGCTGATATTTTCCGATAATATAAAAGAATATTCTTTTATATTATCGGAAAATATCAGCAGATGCATTATTTCAGAGGCAGTATTTATACATAAAGAAATGCATAAAGAATATAAACAAATGCACCACCAAGCTACCCTAAGGCATTATACTTGAGACAGTCATCTCTAGAATTATTAGCACCATGAGTAAAATGGGAAATGGTAAAAAGCCTGCGATTTATTAGTTTAATCTCTCAGTTAAAATATGAGAGACATTTGAAGTAAATTTATTTAAGAAAATAAATGTCAAATATCAATTTTTAAGAACCTCATGTTATATTCGATTTTTCTTTTCCTTTTAATTCATGACTTGTTTTACTAGGATATAAATAGGTGGATTTCAATTAACCCTTTGACTACTAGAGGTGGCACCATTGGATCCAGTTGCGCGTCAATTAGCATTTCTCAAATTCACACTGAAAATTAAGCAACTCCCACAAAATAAATGTGCACTTAAGGGGAAAAAGCTTAACTAAAAGCAAAAAACAACATTTCTACCTAGACAAAACACAACAATTTATGGGCCTAAAAAAGTGTGGTACAGGGTTTAAACCTGTCTAATACACAATTTGAAATTGCGAACTAAAAAACAAGTAATGGAAACAGGAATTTTGAAAAAAACTTCACAAAAAGTTGATATGCTCACATGAGGTTGATTCTCAGACAATTTGACAACGCAATATTTGACTAAATTGAAATAGAAGCACATCTTTCACATTTAAGTCACACGACTTGCAGTGGATGCAATCAAAATCAAGATGCCAACACTTATCAGGTCTTGGAGATCCATCATTAGAGTGGAGAAAAACAGCTTTCATCACATAATTTCACTCAAAGGAAACACAGACAATTGTTTTTTGTTGACTTTTTAAAAAAATTTATGAATTGCTTATATTTTGCACAGATTTCCAAGCCAGATTTCCTTCGGCAATATGGAGCAGATAAAAAAAATACACAAATGAAGGCGGAAGTGTATTGATCTTCATAAAATCAGACTAATGCTACAAAATAGTTACATGCATGTACATACTCATATCCACTTTTGGGACTATAATTGAGCATCTATATAAAAGATTTTGGTCTGTTTTTCCTCCAAAGGTCCTGAGAACCATGTTAGCATACATGACTTTATGGACTTCATAAAATACCATTTGAAATGAAAATGTCTGCCTCTGAGAAGAAGGTACACCTGGGGCACAGCAGGATCTTCCAGCAGAAAAGTAATTCAAAAATGTCCAAATCCACTCAAAGAGGGCTGGACATGACCATTCTTGTCCACTGACCTAAACGCTGTTGAGAACTTGAGATGACGAGGAGAGTTCACAAGAGAGGAGTCTGGAGAAATTCTGTATTGAGTAGTGGTCTCATCAGGCATTGTAGGAAACAACTCATTGCATTGCAAGCAGTACTTGTGACGCATGCAGTTTTGCTCAAATATATATTAAGTTTTTTTATTACTTCACTGAAAAGTTTGATTTCTTTCATATGATAAGTGTCAGTGTAGGAAACCACAAAGACATTTTTTCCATAACATTTATTCCCTAACTTAACTAAGGGTGCCAATAGTTCTGGAGCTGACTGTAAACAGTGCTAAAATAGAATTAACTTTCAAATCATGCAACACTGGCCACTGCACAAGCATAGCACACAGTATGTGGTACACCCATCTATAATGCACCTATGACTATAGTTGTTTACATGAGCCAATAGAGGCTGAATTAACACACAGCTATCCTTAACATGCCAAAAGACACCATACATGAGGGAGCATGTTGTTTTAGCAGACGCTACCCTGTGGAAGGACATATGGCTCCTGTGAAGCTGCTGAATATTGAACTGACAGAGAACGAAAGGATGAAAGAGGCGCCAAAAGAGAAAGACTAGGAAGAAGATTAATCTCCATTTAATCCAAAGAGAACAGACGGTGCCTATGGAAACTAACGTTTCGCAAAGTACATCTTGTATCTGAGAAGACAGATTTTGTACTTTTGATATCTTCTATCTCACAGGTTTTTTTTATTTATGCAGGCAGGGTGGTTCCACATTATTGATTTTATGCTATGTTCAGGTGCGCAGATGGTCATTTAGTAAATACAGCTTTTCTAACAAACCATATTGTCAAGTGAAGTCATATGTTACATCTCATAAATTTTCCTGCTTGATGTGCAATTTCTAAATAGGAAATTAGAAATTTGGTATTGCTCAGTTTCCAACACCTCTCAAATGCAGCATGACTTGCAAAAAAACAATACAAGAGTGTTAAATGAATGTATATCTCAGGCTGCATTGCTGCTGAATACTAGTACTAGTATTCCTTTATTATGCCTTTTTTTCATTCTTGTGTGTCTGCAGATTTGGCTATGCAGCTGAACCAGGGGAAGTTCGAGTACAACGGTGCGTGTGGGTGAGTGTGGTGGCCTCGTCCTGACAAAACTCATCAATTAAAGTGTGTCGCATCCCATTAGCTGTAGCCAAGGGCGGACTATATCCACAATCCGCATTAGCACAAATGAGCATTTGCTAAATGTTGGGCCTCACACAAACCCGTTCATTTGCTGCATGGAGATCCTCCATCTACAGTAGCTGCCTGGGGGAACAACACTCTCTCAGGATTACAGCCCACTATGTGTCAGAGTTACACGCTGTTCTGCCAGGCCTCATTTTCCTCCGCACTGCAGAAATGTTGAGACGAGCACTCATCATCAGGAACAGGGGTGCTGTCGCCGTGATTGTTTTGTGTGTGTGTGTGTGTGTGTTCTTGTGTTTGATGATTCATAGGATTTATAACGGGAAAATCTCCAGTCATTAATCTTCTTCCAAATATTTAATCAGACAAATAATTACCACCATCCTTAAATGGTTGTTCAGCCTGTCACCTCTTTTGCTTAGATTTTTTCTCTGATTTCATAAAGTATATTTTTAATATGCTACTAATTGTTTTGTACATTATATATTCCTTAGTAAAACACTTGTCTATATCTAAGCGAGCACTTCCAGTATCCGCAATTTCCAAGGACCCCAGATTTGTATGAATATAATCCAATGCGATAAGTAAAATACAACAGGGTTTATGTTACTTAATGTTACTTCATTAAAGGAAAAATAATCAGCAAGTTGCTACTATAGAAAACAAGCATATTATAAAAGCGCATTAATTACCTACTGTCTGAGCTGTGCTGTTATAGAATCAACAACATTCAACAGCACTGTGATATAATCACTATTAATACCTTTAGAAAACATGTATAATCATCATATTTGAGCTATAAGAGCATTTTATAATTGATCTTTCCACACATAGGACCCTAATGTAGAGTACATACAGCACACGTTTTACCCAGCATTGTACTATTCTTATTAATACTGCAGTTAGATTGAAGATTACAGGAATTTAGTTTCTGCTGTATCTGCTTATTCCCTGCAGATACCTGCTGAAGCCAGATTTCATGCGGCGTTCTGACAGGATGTTTGACCCGTTCTCTGAGACTCCAGTGGACGGTGTCATCGCTGCCACCTGCAGTGTTCAGGTGAGACCGTCTTGCCTATAGAGGGTGCTGTACACCTACAGTAAACTCTTACGGTCCCTAAACAATACTGTACTCAATTCTCACATGTCTACATATCTGTTTATGTTTCTCTTTCATAACTGTTCCTGGATCAGATTTTAGATCTTGTATGCATTCCTGATTCTGCTAACCGTTGTATATATTGTATATCTACCTTTATCAGGTGTTCTCAGGTCAGTTTTTATCTGATAAGAAGATTGGCACTTACGTAGAAGTGGACATGTACGGCCTTCCCACTGACACCATCCGCAAAGAGTTCCGCACACGCATGGTGATGAACAACGGCCTGAACCCAGCCTACAATGAAGAGCCTTTCGTTTTCAGAAAGGTAGGCAACCACGTATTCACAGAAGTGAAACGAGGAGACAAACACAGCAACATGTAATTATACTGAAATTCAATTAGCGTTACATAATCTAATTAAGCATCTCTTTTATCTGTGTAAAATTGGTTGGAGAGTGATCACACACAAAGGCCCTCGTAATAGCTGTATTTACAACTCAGATGTTGTAAAATATCACACTCCAGCATTTTTGGCAGTGTATGAGACAGACCTCTACCAGCATAATGATTCTGATGATACGTTATGCTTCATACTGTAATGCCTCATGTTGTGTTTGTCTTCAAACAGCAGCACACGCACAGAATTAACTGCTGCTGCCTCATCAGCTTTCTTTTATTCCTGTAGAGCTCTACTGTACCACTATAGCATGTAATTTAAAATGACTTTCAAATGAATGTTAATTAGTAACATGTAATCTTCACTGGTGTGCAAGATTGATTTTGTAATGCAAGTTGAAATTTTTTTGTTTGTTTGTTTAAAGTTGGTTACCCACAATGCAGTTCGACTATCTAGTGATAGTGACAGCAATAGGAATTAACCCTCACATCATCTCTACCTAAAGAGCCCAGCTCTCTCACCCACTCATCTGTACACTCTGCTTAAAAAGATCAGGTTCCAAAGCTCCAACTTTCAGTTCCACCTCAGCTACCTCTACATTTATAACCCAATCTACTCTGCCATTAGGTTGTCTGTGCTTCTATCTGAGATTAGCATGATCTCTAAAGAATGAGAATGTGGTAGAGTATGTGTAGGAGTTATATGGAATTATTATCATTGTAACCAGCAGGTGAACTGATTAGATTTTGGAATTGACCCAAACAGTCACAGTAAGGTCAAATGTCTGACAGCTTTCCTATAATAGCTTCCTTCCTGTTTGAAGTATGTATGTATGTACGTATGTATGGTGTTTCAGGCTGATGAATGAATAACAAGAAGGACTAGACGTTTTGGCATTGATGCCATTGGTGTTCTACTTTACAAAAAAAAAAAAAAAAAAAGTTGAATCTCACCTTATCATCAGCATCAGTCTGCATCTCATCACCTGAAGAAAGGACACAGTAGTGGGGTCTCAGTGGTTAAGCCTTCTGATCAGATGGCTACGAGTTTGAATCCCAGTGCTGCCACTGCTGGACCCTTGAGTAAGGCCCTTAACCCTCAACTGCTCAGATGTTTAAAAAAATTAGATGAACTCAAGTCAGATAAGGAAGGGGTGGCCGTCGTACGCAATGAATGTAGGTAAAAATCACTTGCTGTATTTAAACACAAACCTCATTGTCTCTTCACTAGACTGATCATCTGCAGGGAAATGATCATGTTAATTGAGTCAGTTCTGTTGGCCTGTTACTAATGGGTTTTTGTTAGGTCTTTTACAATTTCGAAACCTGTGTGGTGTTTTAAGCACTTTTCTCGGGTTTGATGATGTGATGGCACACGATCATCGCAGATATGAGTGATCTAATTCAAAAATTTAATTGATTAAACTTATGTCTGTTTTGCTATTGCATGCAACCTTCCAAAAATATGATCAAATCTCTGAGAATAGCACACTTAACTAGCAAGTTAGTTGTGGATGTCTTTAAAAAAAAAAGTGCATCAAATCCCATTAGCTGTAGCCAAAGGCGGACCACATCCACAGTCTGCATTAGCACAAACGAGTGAGTGCTAAATGCCGAGCCTCCCATGCACTCACACCCAGCCATCCACAGCAAGGAGATCCTCCATCTTCAGTGCCTGCCTGGGGGAAAAACACTCTCTCTGAGGATTACAGCCCACTGTGTGTCAGAGTTACATGCTGTTCAAATTGAATTGGTTAGACTTGCTTCTTTCACAATGGCATGCAACTATCCAAAATCTTGATCAAATTCTGAGAAAAGCAAAACAAAACCCAGACCAACCCCAAACCCAAGATTTATTTATAAAATTTATTTTGGTTTTCCAAAAGTAGCGTTGTCAAAGTATATTATTTCAGTATTATGCAACTATTACATGTTTCTCGTATTCTGTTTCTCATTTGTGCAATATTGTTTTATATGAGCTATGCAATTTATTAATTGTTTCTTGCTCTGTGCTACTTTATATTGCACAATAGTTTTACCAATAAAATGAGAATATGCTTATGTATTTGTACATTTTTTGGGACAAGCGTTCCTTTTTGGTGAGTTACTCATTTTTCTTTGCCTTATTTACCAAGTTTGCATTCACTGCCTGATGAGTGGAACTAGCCCTGCTTCAATATTTGAGGAGGACAGAAACATAGTGTAATGTGAGGAAGAACTGTGTTGAAAAAGAAACCGTAGTTCAAGGACTGAGCAAATAAGCAAAGGAAATGGATCAGTATGAAGCTTACTTGTACCATAAGAAGAGCAGAGCTAGAGCCGAATGGGAGACGACAGACTAGAGAATGGGAAGATTGGAGAGGGAACAAAGCAATGAAAAGCAGTGAAGCAGCAGGAATACCACAGACCAGGAAGCTGGTAAAATGAAATATGTACCGCATTAACCAATCAATATCATTTGGCGATATTTCAGAATCCAAGTCGTTTTGGATAAACATTAACGCTTTAGTATGACGTTTGGGTCAGTAATTGTATGGGGAGTGAGGGAGTGAGTGAACAAGGGACAGAGAGAAAGCAAGGATATTATGCTGAGACCAGCAGAAAGGCAGAATCCCTCAACCGTGACACTGAGACTCCAGCACAGGCTATAAATCAATGCTGCCGCAGTGCTGCCCCCCCCTCGCTCTCTCTCACACACACACACACGACTTCTGTGACTGCCCTACACACATATTCACACACACCTATACAAGCCACCAACACTGCTGTTAAAAAAGTAACACACTGCTGGTTTTAACACACATACATAGACACACGCACCCATCATTATTGCCATTATCCTACACCACACACTAGTTCAACCAACACCGTCACAAAAGAGCTAAAAATGTTAAACAAAGACACCGACTCAGATAAGTGCTGAAAGCCCTGCACTGTCAGTGCAAACACCTCAGATATACTTTAACAGCACACACTAATATTTAAATTAACCCATAAATTCTCACACCAACAATCAAACAGCTATCAACACAGCTACTTATCTCCCTGTAACACACACACACACACACACGTACGTTAATACTCCTGTAATCAACATTATGACTTGCACACACCTGGGTTATAAATGGCAAGGGGTCGCATGTTCATTCAGGAAGATTTAATATTAATAAGTAACACCATGTACATTTGTTTGACTCAAAGATATAATAATAATAATAATAATAATAGTAATAATTGCAGACTTCAGTGGTCTCCTTAGAAGCTGAGAAGGCATTTGATCATATAGAACGTTTAGAAGTGCAGCGGTGGATTATAAAATCTATAAACTAATGAAGGTTTCCTGTAATCTACACATTGCCAAAACCCTTTGCCAGGAGTAGCAGTATGTGATCTCTGCTCTGTAGTCTTTGGTGTGGGATCTCTTGTCTCAGCACTGTTGTGGCATTGGCCATTGAACAACTGGAAAAAGCCAAAAGAAATTACACAGACAAGGGGGCAGACTGTGGTATTTCAGCAGACCAATAATGCAATAATTATATTGCATTATATATGAATAATTTAGACTTTTTGATGAGTTAGTTTTAAAAAACTGGCTGTAGTGTAACAACTCTATTTATCTAAACGTGACCCAGCTCTGTTTCTAAAGCAGATCTTCTGTTGTGGATATCCAATCACAGGCTTTATGTAAATTACTTAGCTGAAGTTTGCTCATGTGACCAGAGACATTAGCCAGGTTTCTATTGCGGTTTTGTACAAACTAGAAGCAATATTTAAATTTTTTTGCCAAAATACATTGGTGAATGGTCTGTGTTTCCATTAAATGATTAAAGCTGGGTTTTCCCCGCTCATGACAGTTTCTCCTCTTGCGATAGCTTTTACAGAGTACTCTTTTTTTCAGAAAGGTAGCCATTAGCTCTTCATGTCATGTCACGTGACTTAAATGCAAAAAAAAGATTCCATTTCATTTCATTCAAATATTGCTTTATCAAATCATCTGAAATTTGAAAGTCGAGTTTGTTGACACAAATCTCAATAAACTGCCTGAGCTCACGTTTTTATCTTCTGTTAAAAATGTTAAGGACGATCATGTGAATGGATAGGATTAACATTATATTTTATTCCCCCAGTATACTCTATTTACTCATAATAATCCCTCTCTAATGCAGACATTTTTAAGATTTATCTGGCATGAGAAAAGCCCAGAATTAAGCTTTCCAAACTTCAATAACCAGTTGACAGAGGAGGCCTGGTTCTTCGCAATAATCTCTGTAACTGGGTATTGAAAATGGTGTTAGGAGGGATACTCCGGTTAAGCCTCCCCACCGAGAACATGGAAAAAAATACTACATGAAAGGTAAAATATTCCATCTTCTTATTAGTTTGGTTAATTTCAGATTAGACACATTATTTTAACTATGAGTACCATCCCCACTGACCGTTTGATCTAGTCAATTATCGAGGAACTGTTAACTACAAAAAGCCAGCCAAAGAGTTTAGTTTTAGTATTCTACTCTTTATTTTCTGAATAAATTGGCTTTTGAAAGTATTTCCCTGTGTACATAGAAAATAACTCATGTTATATGAGGTCATTCTAGATCAAAACTTATTATTTGTTGTCTGACAGGTTAGCTTGGTTGACTGGACTTAAGAGAAACTCCATTAGTAGATTTATGACATTATGAAGACACTGATACTGATTTTAACTGCAAATCTGAGTTTTTAGTGTATATTTAAGATCTGCAATTGATTATATTTTTTGTATGTTATTCAACTAAAACTATGCCTTATATTTCCTACATAATGACATTCCAATTAGTTGAGTGTAATATAAGTAAGTAATAAAACATGATAGGGCATGTTGTTATAGGAAAATAATCAACAGTGGGGTGGTGTAATATAACAGCATGTCCCAAACTCTTTTATTCATTTTACACCACAGAAATTAGCCAAACAATTACAATTTTTTATTTATTAAAGAATATAATACGTTTACCCATTTGTGTATTAACACATGTTACCAAAGAAATTGTACCTTTACCTCTGACCATTACAAAGTGCTGAAATTCTACACTTCTTCTAAAATGCTAAATAAACCTCTCACAGAAGCCTTTACTATATCCACACTTATACACATTTTTTATCAGTTCATGCCACACACCCACCATACAGATTTCAGAGTTGAAAACAATTATATTAATATACAAATAATTATATGATTTGAATTACAGCCAGAAGTAGTCAGAGCTGCTGTTATAGAACATTATTCAACACCTTCTGACCTATCAGAAGAATAAAAAATGAAACTGTACTGTCTTATTACATTCAGAACACATTTTTATTGCTTTGAAAACCTGTTATGTCTTTGACTCATCAGTCGTTGTTGCCCTCCTGTTACTCAGGACAGCTAAAGCCATAAACACTAAGACAAATGCCTTTGTCTTGGTTTAGGTGTGACTCTGATAAATGACCTGCTGACACCTTTCACAATCTAAGCTATAACCACTTCCATTTCCTCTCCTCTGATTTCATTGTTCTATCTCTTTTCCTCTGGCATTAATTTCTCACGGTGTCCTCTTATCTGCAACCACGATGTACTGCATATCTGTGGTGCTGTAATTTCACTGCACTTGTCCTTGGCCTGCAGGTTACTGGCTAGGAAAAGGAGAACACATTTTAGCAGTGCATGTTCAGATAAAGAGGCCAAGATCCTGCGAAGGATCTATGATAATGTAAGCCTTACTGTTTAGCTGCAGACAATGCTAAATGAGATGAACCTCATTACAGATAATATTAGGGTGTGTATAAGGGTCATTTTGTGGATCTTGACTCTTGTATCTAGACTTTACACTCAGGATTTTAACCACATGCACTTATATTTGTAGTCAATTCATTCAAACCCCATTAATGTACTCCATGCACATCACCAACATTTAGGTTTGAATGCAGAAGATGTGTGTGTTTAATGCCGAAGAAGATATTGTATATCTTTATTAATGTGGTGGTTTATGACAGAGGTTTCTTGAAAAGAAAAATGCATTTATGTTTGTATATTTGTCTAAACTGCATCTCAGGCCTAGTGGTTTTGGTGGACTGATTTAAATCCAATTTAAATGCACCTTTGGTGCATTTACACATGCATTGTTATGTAGATTATCCCTGTTCATACATAATCATGATACTCAGGCTGCATGAAGTGATCACTTGTATACAAGTTGTCTTATGCAGTGCTTTTCCTGTAAGATATCTTGCATCCATCAGCCGAGCCTGAAACATGGCTTGAGCAGCTGCTATGCCGTAGTCGTATATTACCAGCTCCTATACCTGTTCCTATACTAAGGCTGGTGCCTTTATATTTTATGTCGCAGATGTTTTTTTATTATTGAATGCTTTAGTAATAATGCAATGGAAGAATGTAAAATGTCCATGACTAATGTTCTGTTCCTCTGTCTGACCTCAGGTCATCCTACCTGAACTGGCTGTCCTGAGAATCGCAGTGTATGATGATAATAATAAGCTGATTGGTCAGAGGATACTGCCGCTGGATGGCCTGCAGGCTGGCTATAGACACATCTCTTTGAGAAATGAGGGTAACAACCCGCTCTCTCTACCCACCGTCTTCTGTAATATCGTCCTCAAGACCTACGTACCTGATGGTTTCGGGGGTGAGGAGACAACACACACGCACGCGCACACACACACAAACACACACACACAGCACAGTTACATCTCAACGGCTTCTGACAGTGACTCTGGTTACATTGAGCCTGTGGATTGTGTGGTTTTCATGGATAGCCAGGAGTGCTTTTTTCTGTCAAATTACACATTGCATCAAATTTAGTCCAATAACAAGCAATGTATATTCCTTATCAAAAACCAATTCCTTCAGAAATGGAGCCTGAATCTGCATTTACACTTTTGTAATAGGTTACATAGGGACAAGATATTCTGGTCTACAAAGTGGTCCAGAGAGGACAGGCAGAGACTGGAGCTGTGGAACCAGACCAAAGCTGCAAGCTAACTATGGTTTCATTACAGTTATATAATGCTACTAATAGCACAATGTACCATCACTTCACATCAAATACAAAATGTAGAGCTAAAGCAAAAGACTGTATGCAGTACAAACAGAATGAAGCACACACATCTGCAAGAACTCCAAGGGTACATTTCTTCATAGGTTAAAAATGTGGTGCATTTTTTTTTCAGGTTGTAATTTTGTCCTAGATTCTTGCTTAGTATTGATAAATGTGGTCATGTCCTACCAGCTATTATTAGCTCAGAAAAAGGTGTTGATGCATGCCTACACAGCCTCAAAGAAAACTACAGTATATTGCTATAACAATGGATCACATCTACTATTAAGCAAATTTGCATATTTCCTTTTTGCCTGAGTGCAGCACAGAAGGAATGAATAGCCAGAGAAAGTCCACTGTTAGTTCCTGCATCAATATTACCCAAGCATTAGTTTTAATTTCTTCATTTAGTACAATAACAATTGTTTAACAGTTCATGTTTCTTTCTGCATTATTTGTATCTTATCCATATCTGGTACACAGTGCATGCTCACATTTTTCAGCACCCCATTTCTTACAAATTTCAGCATTAGTGTCCTCGAGTACACCTACACCTCCTCACACACACCCACACAATACTACTTAGCACAGCAGGCAGCATCAGGCTGAGTCAATGTTTTTGAAAATTGTGTTTTTATGTGCCTACATTTGTCAGCCTTTGGGGATTGCAATAGTTTCTTGTTATAGCTATTCACACTAGTATCTGGTAGGCTTTTAGACCACCGTGCCGGAGAGACTTGGCTCATAAAGATAGTCAGTGATTTGTAAGTTCTCACATTCTGGTAGCTGTCGGGTTCTGTTAACAGAAGGAAAATAATCAGCCTGGACCACCAACCTCCAAGCAACCAGGACAATACGGTGCCTTCATTATGCTGAAAAATACTTGTTTATGATCGTCTGTCAATCATAATGGCTGTAAATTGAGAAACCCCACCTCAACTGTAGTAGCAGTCAGGCATTCTGGTTTAGACAGCAGTGCATACTGTACCAATCAAAAGTTTGGACATGCCTACTCAGTCGTAGGTTTTTTTTTTATTTAGTCTATTTTGTACATTGTAGAACAATATGGAATACATAAATACAATGAAAGAACAAATATGGAATTATGTGATAAACAAAAAAGTGTTAGAAAACTAAAATTCCATATTTTAGATTCTTCAAAATATCCAGCGTTTAGTTTGATGACCGTTTTACACACTATCATTATCTTAACCAGCTTCATGAGATAGTCACCTGGAATGCTTTTCACGTAACAGCTGTGCCTTGTCAAAAGTTCATTAGTGGAAATTCTTGCCTTCTTAATGCATTTGAGACCATCAGTTGTGTTGTGTCGAGGCAGTGTTGGTATACAGTAAATAGCCCTATTCCACCACTGCTCGACTAAGTAAAGAGAAACGACCGTCCATCATTACTTTAAAACATGAATTGTATTTTAATTAATAAAAATTAAGAAAGACCACTGAATTAGAAGGTGTCCAAACTTTTGACTGGTACTGAATGTGGTTTGAGGACATGGCTTTAGAGGGTACACTCAAGGGAAGTGTACGTTTTGGATTTTGTGGTTTCAGAACAACTAGCTTCAAATAGTTCTTGATGTATTTGAAGATTGCTGATCATATCATTTACTTCACATACTCCGAGGTAAATTAGGAATTTACTCCTGCAACCCAAGGCCACCTCTGGCATTTGGTTGAAACACTACATGTCCTGACTGTACTCATAGCACATCTCTGCCCTGTAGCCATGACCTAGATCTATCCAGATGATGTGTGTTTGAGAGCCCATGTGCCAGGCGTCTCTGTAGACTCCCTCTCACCCGCAAGTGCCCTTCTGTTCCTAAAGCACCTACTCAGCATGTGAGCTTTTAACAGGACAAATAGTTTGAGTGTTTTTCTTTAAAGGTTTAGCTGGTGTAAGTAAAGACCTTTAGGATGGAGAAGAATTCACATGCAGCTCTTTTAAGCATTATAGACATTTCGGTCATTTATAAACAAACTGAGATGTGGATAATTGCACATTATTTAATCCTTTAACTAAAATAATTTGGTGTGTACAAGCTAAAAAACACAGCAGACCAAGTTTGATGATGATATTAAGGACAATTCAGAGTTTTCTAGTAGGTGTGAAATGGATCAGGAAGATTAGTAAGAAGCTGGGCTTGACAATGAGTTTGGCGCTACAGAATGCAGGTCACATTTTAGTGTCATATTGTACTGATTGTGTGACCACTGAAAACTCAAATGTTGGTTTAATTGCAAGAGGGAGGGTTTGAACTACGGTCTACAGGAATCAGAGGCAAGAACTCAGCTCAGTGAGCCACCCCAGGGAAAAGGAAGGACTGTAAAGCAGAGTACACAAGAGGCGTTAGTTAACCTAAAAGTTAACCTAAGATCTCAAGCCTGCCTTTTTAAAACAAAAAAATAAATAAAAATAATAATAATAATAATAATAATAATAATAATAATAATAATATAGATATAGATATACATACACTGGGAGTTTCCAAAGCCCAAGAGCTAGCTAGAAAATACCAAGATATACCCAAGAGCATTACCAGGAACTCCTGGCTAAGCCTTGCATACCAACACCTAGCAAAGCAGGCTCAAGACTGAGCAGTGACTAGATGGAGAGCTCTACTTTAATAGGCCCAGGCACAGGTGTAGCTGATTGCCACTGATTATTATCAAGGTGGTGCTGCCTGGCTCCGTTTCTCATTCAGTGATCCTAAATGAATGTCCTGTTTTGTGTGAAACCGTCATACCACTACTACTGTGTCTCTAAAATGCAGCAGATTAGCTCTATACTCACCCTTAATTCAGTGGATAATCTCACGCTGGATACTGTGGACATGTACCTTCTAAGAACTGCTGCTGTTATCATAAAAGCTGTCCTGTGCTCACCCTAGGACTCTTATTAAAATGAACAGCATTTTAACACACTTAGTACTGTTTGCTTTTACTTTTCTCACCTGAATACTATAAGCATTTATAATCTCTCTATCTGGTGTCACTCAGAAAAGTATCTGTTCAAGGAACATTTTTTTTTTTATAATAAAAAAAAAAAAAGCAGTAATTGATACAGTTTTCATCTTAGGTTTTGTCAACAAAATGAACACTGGTGCATTTCATACACATAAAAAAGCCTAAACTTGATATTTTACATGATTTTTATATTTTTTTGATTAGTAAGTTAATTACTCATTTTGCTGTTGCATGTTGAGCTTTAGAGGGCACTAGATTATAAGACTTGTAAAATGATGGCTTGCCTTTTAAAAGCCCCAAAAGAATACAAACTATTGTGTATAGCCTATGCTTGGATTTTCCTCTTTGTTCTTTCAGCCAACAGCAGAGCTGGGAGTAGGTTAGGTTTAGGAGGTTCATGATCTCGCGTCTCCTTTGAGATGTTTTAATAACATGCATGAATATGTGCGTTTGATTAGCATGTGCTGAATGGCAAGTGAGTCCTCTTCCTCTGCTGTGTGTTGTGAGAGGCTTGTTGAGCATATGTGTTTGCGCGCTCCTGGTTATTTTTTCTCTCTTTCAGCTGGAGCCTTTGTGTTGCAGGTCCAGCACTCAGTCTATAATGAAGAGCACAATTTATTCATGAAGGTGCTGGCTGAGGACAAGAGAAGACAATAAACCCCAATAACAACAATAAATATCACTGACATTAGAGCAGAGATCCAGTTCTGTTCATTTTTACATGATACAGTTTTTCAATTTCTTCAGTTCTCATTTGTCAATAGAATGGTTTTATTGACTTATTTTTAGCACACGCTGTCAGAAAATAAACTCATGCCAAACATTGCAAATATTGTGTTATTTTGTTGCTCACCTCAGGGTGTTTTCTGTGACTGTGCTTTTTTCCTAGCTATTGTGGATGCTCTCTCAGACCCAAAGAAGTTCCTTTCCATAGCAGAGAAGAGAGCAGATCAGATGAGAGCTCTTGGCATTGAAACGGTATGCTCATTGTACACACACTTTGCCCTAGTACTTTTACTGGTGCTGCTATATGTACAGTGAGATTAGAGAAACCTGCCTGTAGTTCTAAATAGCATTGTCTTGATGTAGAGTGACATTGCAGATGTGCCAAACGAAATGTCTAAGAATGATAAGAAGGGCAAAGTGAATCAGGTGAAAGCGAACGTGACGCCTCAGACCAGCTCAGACATGGGTCAGAACTACAGCAGCACTCAGAATAACAGCTCCGAAAACAAGAAAGGTGAGGCTGATCAGTACAGGCCTTTATTACTAACATGCCTATGAAAGAAAAATACTGATTTGTAGTGAATCTCGAATTTTGTCACGTTAATTGGAATTTAAACTGTACAATAACTTTGCAAATACCATGTAACATTTTGTTACGTTGCAAATAACTTTTTTCTGTTGCTGCTGCATGACATGCTGTATATTTTGATGCATCTTCACAGATTCTGCTCTGGTGCACCAGGTGACCATTGAGGACCTCAAACAGATGAAGGTGAAACTTACTGCTTGGGCTCTATGTTGTGAATATGTGAATAACAATAATAATAATAATAATAATAATAATAATAATAATAATAATAATAATAAACGTTATATTTGCATAATAATAATAAAATATATTTGAAATAATAATTTCTCTCTCTGCATCTGTGATCAGACCTATGTTAAACTGATAAAGAAGCAGCAGAAAGAGTTAAACACTTTGAAGAAAAGACATGCAAAGGTCAGCATTCTTTAAATTCTTTAAGCACTCTATGACTGTAGATAAACTTCGCAAACACCACATTCCATTCATTTCAGCAAAGACTTCGCAATGCATGTAGCCAATCCGGCAAGAGATTTATGGGGGTTTTATTAAGTTCATGTAAATATAGATGTATAAACATATCCAGTTAACACTTACACAGTCAACACTTGAGCTATTTTCTGGTCCTGGTGCCTTGCAGTGTTTGTCAGAGGGTGAAAGCTGTTTTCAAACCTAGTCTAACCGAATGGCCTATGTCATTGATCCTTGAAAAGAATTTCAGTGTAAAAACAAGCCTGCAATGATAATGTGAAAAGGTGCATTCGTCAATTCTCTTCTCTTTTCTACACTTTTTTCATGACACCTAATGTTTAATAAGTGTATCTTGTCACCTGATCAAAAACATATCAAAGTCTATTTTGCTCACGTTTGATCCCATGTCTTGCAACTAGCACTCATTAGAATTGCTAAATTGGCATGCTCCTTCACCGTGTGTGCGTGCGTGCGCGCGCGTGCGTGTGTGCGCGTGTGTGTGTGCGGGACTAGACCACATTTCCTGATAAATACAATAATGCTGTTCTTACAGCAACTTGTATATTCCAGTGATGCTCTGCTTCTCTCTTAAGGGACTCTTGTAAATGAGGTTTTGTAAATAAGTCCTCTTAATATATTGTATAAGGGTTTGTTTGTTTTTTACGGAACTCGTGTTTTCAGGACCACAATGCCATGCAGAAATCCCATTGTACCCAAGTGGACAAGATGGTGGCTCAGCATGATAAAGAGAAATTTACCCTGGAGAAGCTGCTAGACAAGGCAATCAAGAAGAAGGGGTAATTAAACTTGCTAAATGAAAAATGCTTAAGAAGGAAATGCCTTATAATGTACATACAGAATCACTTCACTATTTTCCTGTTTGTCTTGACTGCAGAGAAAATAATTGCTCTGAGTTAAAGAAGGAGATTGCAGTAAAAGTGGAGACCCTTACATCAGACCACAAAACAAAGGTATTTCACCAGAACTGTGCACTTCTGGCCTTTAGTTTAAGAACATTTTAAAAGCAAGCGTTAACATATGTAATGATTTGTGAGTCCCAATAACAGCGGCTTGTGTAAGTGTTGTAGTGTCACATAACCTGAAATTGAAATACACACAAAATAGTGCATAATATTGAAATACAAGGGACAGCCAAATTATTTCTGGCTGCCATTAGAAGTCACATAATTAGTTGAAAGGAGTTAACTTGTATGCAAATAAAGTGTCACATGATCTCAATATACAGTAAATGCTCCTGTTTATGGAAAGACCCAGTGTTTGCCAGAGAACATGCCAAAACAAACCGAATTATGAAAACTAAAACCAAAATGTGAGACAGAGTTCTAGAAAAGTATCATGGTATGGTTATGGTTTGTAAAAATGGTATATTAAAAAATGT
This sequence comes from Notoglanidium macrostoma, assembly GCA_030068235.1. Taxonomy (NCBI): domain Eukaryota; kingdom Metazoa; phylum Chordata; class Actinopteri; order Siluriformes; family Auchenoglanididae; genus Notoglanidium; species Notoglanidium macrostoma. The sequence goes on from JAQQZR010000020.1 coordinate 6,718,041, forward strand.
CCCAAAGTTTCAAACACTCACAGAGCACCATTATTAATATGGAAAGTATATGTCACAACTGAGACTCTGCCTAAAGGAGGGCAAACACCAAAAGTTAGTGACTACATTCATACAAGGGGGGCGTTAGTCAAACAAGCAACCGATATGCAACACTACATAATGTGGAAAATTTCAAGGGGGAAAATAACTATGCGTGACACTACATAAAAGTCCTCCATGCATGAGTTTATGCTTAAACATGATGAGACTGAAGAACTGAATCAAAGCAGGCAAATGTGAACCTACTTATATACTACATAAGTATAATTAAATCTCATTTTAGGCAATATGTGCCTCACAATAATTAAAATGAAATCAATTACATTTCCATGAACATAGCCATACTTTTAACTCCTTACATATTCCTTTACACAAAAGTACTTATTACAAATCTCAAGGATTATGACGCTTATATTTTTCTTTTCCCAGGCAGCCAATTCAATCAGTCATGTTTTTGTGCATTTTATCTCATCCTATATTTAAACCATCCAACCAAATCCAATTTGCATTGGATTTATGGATACCACAACTATAAATTTTTGTACAAAAGCTCCCTATTAGTCTGACTTCCTTCTCAAACCTTAATACTTTAATGGAAAACATGATGTCATTAAAAATTCGAATGAATTCAAATGAAAAAGGGTGATTGGGTCAGATTTCAATTAAATTCAGAGAATTTAAATTCAAAGAATTATAAGTAAAAGTATGAACACAAACCCCATGCAAAGTGTTATGGACTGGAAGCAGGAAACAATGTAAAATATATTGAACATTTTCAGTTACTATACCTTTGGATACATTAGATATTTAGAACATCTATTTAGAATGGGTCCTGCATCCTCTGAACCAAAGGCAAAGAGTGTAACCAGTGTGTCATCCTGCAGGTGAAGGATATTGTAGCCCAGCAGACAAAGGAGTGGTCTGAGATGACGGACTCTCACAGCACGGAGGAGCAGGAGATGAAGGACACACACGTGACGCAACAGTGTGAGCACCTGAAGAAACTACTGACCTCTGTACAGGAGCAGCAAACCCAGCACCTCAAAGTTATCCATGAACGGTGAGTGTGTGAACGTTTATGTGTGTGTTGGAGCTTGTACCAGTAGAATACAATTTGAAGTTTTACAAAAGACGGTGCCTTTTAGCTAATTTTACTGTAAAATTAGAACATTAGCTTATTTTGGCTTAGTGTGATTCTCAGTTAATTTGCTATATTTTAATAATCGCTTCACCACTCATTTATTGAAAAATAGCCTCTTAGTTCATAAGTCTCACGTCACTGAAACTGTATTATTCAGTACTATGATTTATCTAGTACCTACAGTGAAATCTATGGAGCTACAAGTCTAGGCTTGTCATCGGGCTTGTACAGGTTTAAGGGCTTAACATTCTCATTGTATTAGTCCAACAATTATTCAAACATTAACTTTGGCTGAATTACTGTGACTGTAACTACACTACCAGTCAAAAGTTTGGACACACCTTCTAATTTAATTTTTTTCTTTATTTTTATGACTTTAAAAGAGACTGGATAATGATGGACTGTTGTTTCTCTTTA
>JAQQZR010000020.1:6719737-6732304 GCA_030068235.1 Notoglanidium macrostoma
TAATTCAGTATATGCCATATGTGTTGCTTCATAGTTTTGATGTATTCAGTAATGTTTTACAATGTAGAAAGCAAAAATAAAAAAGACAAACCTATGAAAAAGATACCACACTGGTAGTGTATATTACACTCCTGCCCTACTAGGAGCTCTAAAATGTACTGTACAGTATGTTCTGACAAACTGTCAGCAACACTACATAGACAGATGACAAATTAAAAGAAAGCCAACATAAAGTGACGTATTTAGCTGTTGGGCCTCCACAAGCCATCAGAACAGCTTCAGTGCTCCTTGGCATAGCGTCTTTACATCTGTGGATCTTTACTGGAGGAACGAGCACCATTCATCCGCAACATATTCCCTTAACTAGTGTTTTGATGGTGTTGGTGGCGAGCGCTGTTCAACACATCGTCCCACAGGCGTTCAAGAAGATTCAGATCTGGTGACTGTGTAGACCATAGCATTAGTTTTAGTTTTATGTCTTTTACAATAATGAAACTTCTTTTGAAGTCATTTAAATCTTTAATGTCGCCATTGATCCAGAATTGAGCTCAGCATTTTTATACATGCCACAGAGCATGGTATAATGGTAATTATATGTTTCTCCATTTGTTTACTCAGTTCTTTCTTTGGTTTGTCAGCCACCTATGCCTGATTTTAAGCATTTCAGGATGCTTGCATTCGTTAGGATAATTTATAAACTCAAAAAGATGCCCAACATGTTACCTAAGGAGATATTCTTGAGCAAAAGAATTGATTGATGTGAGTCTTTTCTGTTTCTCTACACAGACAGAGCAAAGAAATTAAGACTACTCAGGCCAAGACATCCATGGAGAACAGTAAAGCCATCAGCCAGGACAAGAGCATTAAAAACAAGGCTGAGAGGGAAAGGTACATAGTAGGTAGTTGCAATGTGTGATCATATTTGTTGGTGACCGATTATCATGTGTTATTTGATATCTATATGTATTTATTTTATAGGAGGGTGCGGGAATTGAACAGCAGTAACACGAAAAAGTTCCTAGAGGAACGTAAACGGGTCGGTTGTCTCTTTCTTTGCCTTAATTCTAAAAAATATTCTGTATATGAACACAGTGATAACAAGTATATTTAATCGCACATGAAGTTCAATTTGATAATGAAAGAAATAGATAATAGTGAACAAATATGTGCAAGAGAAAAGAATTGAGAAACTAAATATTACATAGTTGAGACTGCTTTAAAACCCGAAGTGTCTTTAATATCACAGTTGGCTGTGAAGCACTCAAAAGAAATGGAGCAGTTGCAGAAATCGCAGCGTGAACAGTGGGAGAAACTGGAGAAATTCAACGAGCAGGTACGCCCTGGAGGGTTTTTTTTTAAATAGTACTGTGAGACTACCTAGATAGATTTAAAAGCTCAAGGTCTTTGGAATAAAAGTCAACACCCTCATCATTTCATTTGTTTTGCTTTCTGTTCATGTTCCATTACATGTTATTCTCCCATCCATTTACATACAATTTACTTTTTTTCACACAGCTTTTGAAATCACATCATGCAAACTCTCAGAGTCAAGGTAGGCTCACACATTCCTCCATTCTCCTAAAAACATGCTGCCCTGATATTCAATCCAATCTCACACTCACGCTTTCTGATTTGTTATTCGTCTAAGTCTTTTCATTACTATTAAATGTGGGGTGTTTATTTACATGATGGAAGTGATTGCAATGAACAAGTATTGTTGTAGATCAGACATTTTCCATCATAGTGCTGAAGCACACATTACAGTATTTTATAAGACTGATATCAGCTGTTGAAACCCTGCTCTAGATGATTCCTGGTACCAGTGGGCTGTTCCTTACTTCAGTCAGATTCAGCCCTGATAGCTAATTCAAGCTGCATTCATCAGTACGTACATGTACACATAATTTAAAATTGGTGTGACTTTGTTTTTGCTTTTTTGTGAGAAACACAAACACAGAGATGTTTTGTGATATAAACACGACAATCAGTCATATGGAGTCATGAAATAACAGAAGTTTGGGAGCAAGACCATAACTGAAACTCTTGATATTTCCCTGTTAACTCCCAATATATACCTCATATATTTGCTCAACTTGCGACAAAATTTCGCACCCATCACTTCCACTCAGCTACATCTCTCCTTAAGTCCATCTAGCACAAGAAGTTGTCCTGAACTCCAGCCTTGATTTCCGTCCCCGTTACTGTACCACAATAACACTTTATGGAACGGTTATTTAGGTATGGTCTGCACTTAATACTTGCTAAACTTTGGCTTTTGGGAATGTGCAAATCTTTGGACATTATCACTGTTACAGGCTCCATAGACTGTGTTCATATGTAAGGAATAAAACATGATGGAACATGCTCTTATAGGCAAAAAAATCAACAATAAGGTTGTGTAGTGCGGCGTGACGTGGATTAGTTTACAATCACAGCATGTTCCAAATTGTTTTGTTTCTCTTATACCATAGCAGTTGTTGATGATTACAGTTTTTATTGACCAAAGAACGACACATCACACCTTTAATTCATTGATACTTCAGTTTAATGTAGATACTTTAATTCATTGATACTTCAGTTTAATGTAGATACTTTAATTCATTGATACTTCAGTTTTCGTAGAACATCCACAAAAGTTAGTTCTTGTTAACCATTACTTTGTAATTGCTATAAAGTAAGTGCCCTAAAAAGGGTTAAAGACATGTAATGTCCCAGTGCGGTAAGCAGAGAAGCAGCCCCATATCATGATGCTCTTACGTCTTTAATTCACGGTGTACAACCAAACCTGACGAACTGGCCAGAGTACATATTGCTGTGAATATTGTTGCAAAAGCATTTTGATTTGTCTAAAAGCTTTTAGATGGGCATCTCTTTGCTCCTTTTTTAGCAGGATATCATTCCTTTCAGGTCATCCTGCAGCTCTTTTCATGTGACTACTGGCTGTTCTCTTAACTTCCTTATCATTTATCTGAGACTGCATTGTGCAATCTTGTATGGTACACCTGTCTAGGAACGATTAATTGTGGCTCCACAAACTTTCCACTGCAGAACCAGTTGTACTGACAGGGATGTTTAAGCTATGGCTCTGTAGCTTTTTTCCATTCAAGTATTTAATAATGTTGACCCTGAGAAGTAAGACCCTGTTTACACTTAGCACCAAACACAAACATAAACGACCACCAAGACACTTACAAGACGCATTCACTCAAACCACTTGCCGAGGTGGATTGGGACGCATTTGACCACATATCTTTTGTAGTGTAAACACTAATCCTGATGCATCCCCACCAAAGACCTAACAGGAAAAGTGATGCAGGCCGAAACAAAATCTGAACACAAGTGTTCAGCTGGACAACTTGGACATGCATGATACTCACAGGTGTAAACAGTGATGTGTCTCAGCTGTCCACTTGTGATCTGATAGCCCAAGACTCATTTTAAAAACCAAGTGTAAACAGGGCCTAAGGAAACTCCTTCACGTTCACCATGAATTCTACTTGTTGAAATCTTCACAATCAATGGCAACGCTTTTGTAATGGTACCATGTGCAATTTGAACAAGAACATTTTTCAGCATTTGTATCTAGAACTTGCTTATTTTTATATTGTCCAAATACCTTTTTTCCTACCGGTTTTGTTAAAACATATCTTTGTTAATGCTTATGAATACATACTTCTTGTTCATATTTATATGAGTAAATTTGAAAAAGGTACATGCACTGGAATATAATAAATAAAATATAAAAAGTGTCCAAATACTTCAGTGTATTATACCTATTTACCATGCTTCTGTTCAGTGATTTATTAAGATGATATATGATATGCAATGGCCATTTTAAAGAGAAGTTGTGTGCCCATGTGATCCTTCCAGGCCAAGGACATGCAACAGATGGTGAAGCTGGAGGCGGAGATGGACCGCAGACCAGCCACAGTGGTTTAGCCGCTCCAGCTGTCAACTGAGTAACAGAAAGAGACTCCTTCTCTACAACTCCATCCTCAACTCCCTAGTTCTGTAAATTCCATGAACTCTGAACACTTCTTCTTCTACTCCTCATAGTCCTTGACTACTCCCAGCTTCCTGTTGTTCTTTGTGGATCCGTAGGAACTCCATCAAGCATGGAAGTAAAATTATGGCTCCACCCCTAATAAAACATCATTCTTTGCTCCCTTTTGCTCAGCTCATCCCCTCTGCCTATATCCAACCAGCCCATAACATCGACCTCTGTCTGTAGTCCGTCCTCGCTGCTGAGGTGCTCCTTCTTCTGCAGGATCTAGGACGATGCTGAACGCACACACAGCAGTGTTTTTCTGCCATTGCCAGTGCTTACAGTATGAACCCGAGCCCATTTCTGTCATGGTGGCTCAAGACGGACAGAACTCAAAGTGTTCTTTATAAGCCTTGTAACTTATGTCTCAGTGGTACTAGGTTATAGTAGCAGCACCAGGCATATAAAGGCATAACTGAAAAGATTTTAGTTGTGTTCTTTGTCAGCACAAATTTGTGAAAACAAGTTGAGAAATATATCCTGAGCACTTTATCTGTGATAGGCTGTCAAAGAAATTTGTAGCAGTGCACTCGGTTATACCTGTGCTAAGAATAAACAGTCGAATGTCCAAACACTGTATTGAGGATGAAAACGTTCTGGTGTAAATGAAACCAAACAAAGCAGACAACATAGTAGTTCTTACACTTTTTTTCTTATGAAATGCATTGCTTCATTTTTAAGACAATTCTATTTCATTTAAATCATCATCAGGTAAAGATTGTTTGTTTTAGCAATCTTTTAGCACTGTTTGGTCTGAAACACCACTATGACTTGTTTTGTGTTTGCAGATACATTTTGACACTGTACTGTACCTGTTGCACTGTTTGTTTGTTCACACATTTACATGTAATGAGAGTAATGAGAGTTAAGGTGTTGACATTCCATGATGGACCCAATTACCCATGTGATCAGAGTAATAAGGAACAAAACGTTTCCATCCACTACAGGAAATGTGTTTGAAAATCATCAATTTGCTCCCAGCACTCAACAATCAAATATTCATTTGGAAACAATCATTGAAATTGACAGTGCAATAAAGATTAAGTAGACTTAAGGAAGAGGTGCATACTTTTAGTACTTGGGCTGTAATCTTGTAGTCCAGTCATATAACTTGGTTCCGCTTGTGTAAAAAAGAAAAAGGCAGCTCCTGCTTTGGGTTCTGAGGTAGGCAACAAATCAGTCTTCACTTACCAAAACATAAAAATTTTGCCTTCAGCAATAGGATAGGCCACTACGGTGAAATACGATGCCACTATGTTTTTCTCCTAATAAACAATTTCCTGTTGAAATCAGATCGTAAAGAAAGTGTATTGTATATAGTGGAAAGTATGAATGTAGTTATTTAACTGGAGGATTTAACAGTACGCTTATTAAACAAGGGCTTTGGGATAGTGTGTACATGTTTGTTATGGGAATGTGACCTAAAACCACTAAGTTATTTTTCTTTCCTTTTTTTCCTCCAATCATTTAAATGAAGACTGGTACCTATTTTGTGCTTTCACTACATATCTATTATGAAATAATAAGCAAAGTGCTTTTAAACTTAAATCCATTGCTTACAAATGTGCCACTTGATGTCTGTTAGGATATTTCAATAATTTTACAAATGGAAAAATGCCAAAATAAGGGGTTATTTATATACAGATATATAAATATATAAATAAACATAGTAATAAGTATAGTGTGTAGTTTAAGAATATATTTCATGTTAGAGGCTTTTTGCACTAGTTGGCTGTTCCGCACCGTTCATGTAGATTTTTTGCTATACAGTTTGCAGAGAAAAAAATTATTTTGCTGAACAATGTTGCTTTGAAAGTCATCTGTTTGTACTGTTTGTTTGTTTTTTTAGCTATCTGCAGCTAGTCAATGGGCCATTTTGTGGGTGTTTTTGTATTTATATTGTATTTGTCAAACTTCTAGCAATGGGAACTACTAAAAATTCTGTTGTTATCCTGCTACTTTAATACTGTTTTATAGTATGTGTACCAATAAACTATACAGGTGTTAAATGAAACCCAGTTTGTGGCTGAACTTATTCAGTAGACCATTAGCAGGACATTAGAATGAAGTCTTATTCTCACGCCGACTTGTATAGTATGAAAGTTGATGTATTGCATTGCTTAATTATAAATTTAAATGTAATACATGAGCTGAATATGTTAAATGCCCATCTACTTTTCATTTCAGATGTTATTTGCCACGTTTCCATGGCTTTCCTGGGTCAGTTCATAAGCACATTCAGAAGCCAAATGTATTCAGGTTCTCTCTGAAGCTCTTTTGCTAATTACCGCATTAATGCCCGCGTTTAGAAACTACAAAGTCCGCAGATGGTGTTGGGGTCGCCGTGGCAACGGCACAGCGCCGCGGTTATAAAGAGGCGCGTGAAGATGCCGCGATCTGGAGGTAAGAACTTTATTTTCTCTGACCTGCTGCTTGGCTTAGGCTTCTCCATTCAGAACAAAGCGCCATGCTGAAGCTCTCTGAGAAGTCGGACTCAAAAACCGACACCAAAATCCTTCTGGACGCTATTTCAAAGGACAAAATGCACCTAGCCAGGTTCATCCTGGACGCTCTGGACGGTAAGATCGTGGACTCGAAGAGCGACGGTGAGCTCACGCCACTCATCTCGTCCGTGTTTTTGCCAGACTCGCGCCCCAGGGCCAGGTTCATGAACCTGCTGCTACAGAGAGGCGCTAACGTGAACCAGCAGGACGAGTGTGGGCGCACAGCGCTTAGTTACGCGTGTGAGAAAGGCTACCTGGACGCCGTGAAGATGCTGGTGAAGAACAACGCCGATCCGGAGAAGGTGGACGCGTGGGGAAACACCGCGCTCATGTACGCTGCGGTCGCTGGCCATTCGCTGGTCGTGGAGTTCCTGGTGAGGGCTTTCAAACGGCTGGGGCTCCAAATCGACCGCCAAAACAAAGTAGGTAACTCTGCAGTGGAGGTGGCAAAATACCTGGGCCACACTGAGTGTTTATCCGCGTTAATGTGCAGCTCCAAAAAAGCGCACGATCAAGACGTTTTAGATGAAAGATTCGCACTTTTGCGCACCAACGAACGCGAGGACGCAAACGCCGAAAAAGAAAAATCATCTGAAGTTTTAGAGACGCTCCAGAGCAAAAGCTCGAGTCGGAGGAAATACCCTAATTTATGGAGCAGAATGATGTCCATGGACTCTATCGAGGAGTTGGAGAGAGAAAGTGAGTCTGAGAAGGATAGATGGCTACCATCTCCACAAGGCTGCGCTTTCTCAGGTGTGCTCACTCCGAAACCGCCTCAACGATCCCGCGTTTCGCAAACTTTAAAGCAAGTAGCGGAAAGCTGCCTGAACAGCCATCTCCCACCGTTATCCAGAAGGGCAGAGCCTCACAGCCCGGCTTCACCCAGGACGCCCAAAAGCCACGCGCACTCAGCCGGCGCTCCATCCGGTCCGCTCGGTATCTTACTCACGCCTATTAGGAAAGCCAACAGATCGGACGCGGACAAGGAGGACGTCACGGCGATGAGGTTTGATGATAGTTATTACAGGAAGCGGTGCAGTTTGCCCACCAGCGCCCTCGGACCAACACCGCTTGAGCGACCATTGCTGAAACCTGCGCGCAAAGGCAAACCTGCTGTTAAAGGCATCATCACTTCGCCTCCGCATGTCGAGACTGCAGATTATTCCGCCACTGCGTTCTCCGTTCTGGGCAACAGGTTGCTGAGGCGCTTCACTTTGCCCGAGTTGAAAAAGGCCGATAAAGAAGCGAGAGAAGTCGGCGGCGCGCACGGAGGAGGCTGTGAAACGGCTGCATGGGGCATGCCGAGGTCCGAGACCTTCCCCCTGAGCACCAAGCACCCGCAAGTAGGGAGCAAGCCGAGTATAGACAGCATCAGCGCAGTGAAGTGCGAGTTTGACTTTCAGCTTAAATCCAACTTTTGACCGCGCTGCTGCGTTTGCACTGGGTCACGTGACGCGGCAGAGAACGAATCATTTGCTAAAGCCGGGGATCTGCCTTGTGGTCACGCGGACGTGTACATGGATTTTTTTTACGCTTTATGTTTGAGGAGACGTGTTAGAAGCTGCTCTCATTAACCCACTTTGTATTGTCTATAGACCGAGTGCAGACTCAATAAGACTGAATAGAAAAGTTCCTTCTATAATCTAGGGTTTTTTTTTTCAGTCCTGTAATGTATGACTTGTCAAGTGATTAGTAAATTAATAAAATGCGATCACGAATGTCATGTTCGTAATGCTTCGTTGCGCACGTTAGACCAGTTTAACACGCTTGCATGTTATTCAAATTGCTCATTATTGTTTTGTGCTGAAGTGAAACGTGAAATTAGACTAGCTTTTCAGTCCACACTCGGGTTGATCCCAGAAGAGAAATCAAAGAACCCATTGGGATGCGTGTGTGCATGACCGTATGGACACTTTGTCAGCTTTGTCCTCGCGCAGCTGAGTTCCCATATTTACACCCCTGCATAGAGCCCACACACACACACACACACACACACACACACACACACACACACACAGGAGCAGGGCAGCAGCTGCAGTGTTGCCTACTGGATGGAATGAAGAGGGAGGGGAGAGTAAAGGAAGAGGTGCAGCGATTTCCTCCAGCTCTCCATCTGAGAGCCCAGATATGGAAATAGCAGCATTGCGGGAGTAGTGGTGCGTCCTCACCTGGCCAACTTACCGGAACTTTCACCACTGATAAAATCGCCTCTTTGGGTATATGTGTAGCGTAGACTATATTTGCAGCCTTTTTTCTTCGTTTTACTATCTTCATCGGTAGCCCGGCGCGTTTCGTGTCCCCCTCATTAAGCGAGTTGGTGCGTGCAGTGACCGGATGCTACCTCACTCAGGAGACACCCGGATTTTGCTGCATCCGCAATGATCTGAGTGTTACTCCGGAAAGTCGTGCAGCGTGTCCGTGGTGCATTTTTTACGCAAAATTTCCGTTTTGTCAGTCTCAGAGACTGCGCGTGCTTCAGCATGGAGTGGCTGAGGTTCAGCACCGTGGACAGCGCCGGAGTTTTCCTCTGTCTCCTCTGTAAGTATAGTCTAAACTGCAGTTGCGTCCCAATCCGCACACCTCCCTAGAACCGTGTGTGTGTGTGCAAGGTACAATATAAATATGTTGTGAATGGTGCAATCGTCGGCTTTAACACAGCCTACCCTAATGATCCTCTCCTTATGGTACGAAATACTTACTTCGGTGATAATATTTTGTACTCAATTTAGTGTTTGTTTATTGTGGCTAAAGTCTGAGCAATAGTAATTTTATCCTGTCTAATTGATCTTTATTCTTAAGATTGCATAATAGCGTATGTACAGTGCTCTATACTATTTAATGTGGTAGCATACAAATTTGTAACAGCCTGAGTTTTTTTAGAGCACTTAGTTCACTGGCAGAAAAATGTACAGGTACGGTTTTTCCATAAGGTAAAATGTAAATGTCCTCTCAGAGATACAGCTGTGGTCCTTAGGGTCCAATGTGCTTTAATGATGTTCCTTATGCAATTATTTCTTCCCAACTAAAGGTACCCCTGATGGCATTTCTCCATTAATGAATGTCTGTGGTTCCAAAATGCCAGTTAATGCTTATTTTCAGAGTGCATTGCGTGATTTTGAAAAAAAAAAACAATAAAAAAAGAAAGTGCTTGCTGCAGGAGGACTTAGTAAACTGGTGTGCTGTTCAGAGCCCAGTAACATGAACATGCTGGCTGAACTGCAGGCGCGCTGTCGGGGATCTCGGTTGTGGCGGAGCAGGAAGTGGAGAATCTGTCCGGTCTGTCTCCAAACCCGGACAAAGACATTTTCGTGGTGCGTGAAAATGGGACTACTTGTTTGATGGCAGAGTTCGCGGTGAAATTCGTCATCCCCTACGACGTCCTCGCGCTTAACGGAATAGACGTAAGTTTTCTCACTAAGTAGACGTCTGATTGTTTTGTCGTTTTCTGTCATTTGCTTACATCTATTTAATAATTAGCGTTTTTTTAAAGCACGTGTTGGTGTGACATGGTTCTGTGATGATGGTGTGGTTGGTCTGCAGTTGATCACGGAGCAGGCGGCTCTTTATCTTCCCCGCGGTGCGCAGATCGCAGGCACGTGCGGAAGCAGCGAGGCAGAACTGCACGTCTCCTGGAGCAATAACGCCTACACGTTCCGCGTGTACTTCAGCAAGGTGCGCAGATCCGACCTGCCTACTTCTGGCTCGCACAGGGTCAGGATTTCGGCAGTTTCATTAACATGATGGGCACTCAATCAGGAGGTGTAGATTAGAAAGTCATTTGGATATGCGCCCTGAGAGATGCACTCACAGTGTGCGCGTGCGTGAGTGCGTACTCGTGTGTGGCTATGGGCATGCTTTTATCCCTCGATTTGTCTTATGATAAGCTAATACTTGACGATTTTGCATTTGCCAGAATATTTGGCTAGCTCTCAATAAGGTTCATTTCTAGATAAAAAGAACACAATCAAAAACAATGTCGATTAACCAAGGGTAGGGGTAAGTGGAGACGTAGTAATGGTACAGTGTGTGTGTGCGTGTGTGTGTTTAGGAGAAACGCACCGTGAGAAGAGATGGGAAAACGAAAGAGAGTGAAGTGTGGAAGATAAGCAAGGTTCAGCTGGTTTATGACACCTCTGAGACAACGCACTTTATCAGCGCGTACAACCGTAAGAACACTGTCATTTTTTTCAGTCATTCTCTTTTTTTAGGAATTTATAATAATAATAATAATAATAATAATAATAATAATAATAATAATAATAATGGTGATGATGATGACGATGATAATGATGACCATCATCATTGAATTTTTTGTGTGTTTTTATTTCATTTTCCTTCTCTCTGCTGAGCCACAAGTCTCATATGCGCATCATGCGACATTATGCGCAACTTTGCTGTGAACATTTTCTAAAATGTATTTATGGTCAACGGACTTCTCATAATAAATTGATCAAAATTCATTAAATTTGAGTATTTTAGATTTACAGTGTTAATTTTTTATATGAGCCACTCAGATAAGATGAGGATGTTCTCACTGCAGCGCACTGCGCAACTCCTCTGCATCTGCGCGTGATGTGTCGTTAATTCTCGACTCTTTTTCTCACATGGAGAATCACACCCTTCATTAAATTGATTCAGTGTGTTCCGGCAAGTCAGCGAAATTGATATTAAAAAAACAAAAACAAAAAAGCTCTCTTATTCGTTTTGGGGTTTTTTCTTTCCTGTCTTCTTTTTTATTTTATTTGTAGGCAGGGTTATGGGAGTGTGACAGTAACTAATTTCAGCTTGGAGTATCGTAAACTTTCATAGATTGTACAGTACTGTGCAAAAGTCTTGAGGCACCCTGTTTTTGTAAAAAAAAAAGAAAAAGAAAAAAAGAAAAAAAAAGAAAGAAAATTGTAATATCTTTTTATTTTAGTCCAAAAACATTTTAGATTTCCAAACATTACTTTTCCAAAAAATAATTTGTATTTGAAAAATGTTTGTATGGCAGTAAAGAAAGCAACATATTACATATGAGGCCACTTTTCAGACAAAAAAAAAAAAACATAAAGAGGGCTCTTGGGTTTGGCTGCAAAACAAAAGCTCTAGAAGAACTGTGGCAGATTCTCCACGATTCTCAGTAAAACGTACCAGCTTATAAAACTACACTAATTGTGCCTGGGACTAGTATTTAAAAAAAAAGAAAAAAAAAAGAAAAGGGTCGTCACACCAAATAGTGGTTTTGTTTATTTTATTACAGTTACCTGCATGTTGTAGTATTTTTCATTTAAATAGAAAGATTTAATTTCAAAATATTTGAAGTTGTCTTTACAGCATTTCTTTATAGGTGCCTAAGACTTTTGTACAGTACTGTATGTATAGCGCCTGAGTGTACACATAGCCATATAACACTTGTATATAGTCTTATATAGAATAGGTATATACAGTCTTATGCAGTAATGAGTATGGCAACACTAACAATTACTCACTGTAATATACAAAGTATTAAAATTAGTGGTGCATGGATGTAGATTAGATTCATTTGGATACTCCTCCACACATTTTAAGGAGGATATCTATTAATCTAGACACTAAAAGCACTAAATAAATTAATGTTTATGTGCTATCAGCATTGCATGACAATTTTGATATTGTGTGACATTTGACTATTTTCTATATAGTTTTTTTCCCCACAAAGAATGCAGCTTAAAAATAAATACCACAAAGCTAATATGTGTGTATGTGTCTACCTGTTCAGCGGGGAAACACACTGCCAGCACCCATCACCTGTCAGCCCTGGTGACGCCAGTGGGCCACTCATACACATGCATAGCTCAGCAGACCCTCACCCTCATCTCCAGTGACCACCAGAAGGGCATTACAGTCTCCATGTCTGACATCCAGATCCAACCTTTTGACATCAAAAGCGACTTCGTGTTCAGTGAACGTAAGAAACATACACACACACACACACACACACACCAATCTCTCTCACACACTCTGAGTCAGTGCCGTCATGTCTGAGCTCCCAGTCAT
>JAQQZR010000020.1:6741390-6762174 GCA_030068235.1 Notoglanidium macrostoma
GCGTTCAGCTCAGTAACTAGCGTGCAGCTTACTCCCTAGCGTTCAGCTCAGTAACTAGCGTGCAGCTTACTCCCTAGCGTTCAGCTCAGTAACTAGCGTGCAGCTTACTCCCTAGCGTTCAGCTCAGTAACTAGCGTGCAGCTTACTCCCTAGCGTTCAGCTCAGTAACTAGCGTGCAGCTTACTCCCTAGCGTTCAGCTCAGTAACTAGCGTGCAGCTTACTCCCTAGAGTTCAGCTCAGTAACTCATATCCATTTTATTCACTAGTAAAATCTATCATGAATAATAAAAGCCATTAGCTTTTCTGGAAATCTTTTTAAACCTTTTAAATATCCGGCAACAGAAATAAAAAAATTACCTATTTAACATCTTTCTACTCTTTATTTCCTTTCCCAGCCCAGGCATTAGAAAGCCGTCATGCTGTTCATGGACTGTTCGCAAACAGAAGCTTTTGATAAGAATTCTTTTGCTGCAGAGGATGTCAACCATAGAGTTATTCTAAAATGTGTCATTCAACATATTACAAAATATAGAGCACCCAAGCATTTGATACAAATGACCCACCAAATATTCCTACTCAAACACACACACACAAAATGGCAATTTGTATTCTAAGGACATCATTCAAATACATGTATCAGAAATACTGCCCAGTACACACACACACACACACACACACACACACACACCACTGCAGGAAGCAGTGTGTTTCTCAAACCTGATCATTAACAGCACATGAGCAGCAGCAGAACAATAACACAAAGACAATAGCAGTCCTGTTCAGGCAGCAGTTGTTCAGATGCAGCACGTCTGATTGAGCAGCACATCGGCTGTAAGAGCATAAACACGAGGGCCAGCTGTCAGGGCGGCTCCCTTGTTCACTTCTTCTCCCTGCTTGCAGCCTGCCCACTGCATTCGAGGAGAACCCTTTGTCATACCAATTGTTTGTTGACACCCCCACACTTTGAAGAAACCCGGTCCCCCCCACAGATGAGTGGTTTAATGATCTACAGATGCAATGTACGTGCCTATAATTACATTTCCTCCATAGGCAGTGGTCGTGCGGATGTATCTGTGGGCGAATCTATTGTCAAGGACAAAGCTTGATCATTAGTTTCGTAAGTGTGAATAAGAAACAAAACCAGCCACTGCAGAAGATTTTAAAAAGAAACTCCAATTCTCTGTTCTCTGGCTCAGACACACAAACATTTTAAAGTGTATCGCCCACCTGTGTAAAATCTACTGCTGTCACGAGTTTCATTTCAGCCCGGGTTTAATTGGTATCTGGGTGCTGTTTGAACATCCTACACAGTCACGCAGTTTGGCAATGTGCACTCAATCTTGGCAGCACTTGCAAACTGAGTAGAAAACAGCTGGAAAGAGCAGCACACCTCCAAACAGGAAAAAAAAACTCAGCATGCTTCCCTGTGGTCGCAGTCATTGGATGTAAAACGTGCTTCCATTTCCATTTAAATGCCACTTTTTTCTATAAACCCATAATGTAACAATAGCACGGCGAACTCTGAATGTAACCACCATAAGCATAGAAAGCTCACATCTTCCTTTAAAATAACCAAAAAAAAGAGAATGCACAGAGCCAATTCCTGTGTCATGGATCTACCAATGCAGGGAACTTGCTGTGTTTAATGCTACTCACTGTAATAAGATTTAATCCCCGTATATTGTTCAGCTACTCTGAATGCTCATATCTTTTTCTCAGTAAGCACTTTGTTAGCACAGCCTCTCTCACTCGGAGTGTGAAAGAGTACATATGAGCATTACACTCGCAGAAACAACAGGCTTTTTATTCACAGCTTTCCATTACCGAGTCAAACAGTACATGATGCATCGAAACAAAAAGAATTTAAAGTGAAAGCAGCTGAGCTTACACCTCCTCAGTGACTAATGAAGAGTCTGCTAGTGATCTCGGGACTTCATGCCGACGAGGGCACCCACCCTCCTGAAAGCATGCAATTACATCCCAACACCGTGCCACATGAGGCTGATGTATGCTGCCAATGACTGTAATTATGAATACACTCCAAGTGGGCGTAAACACACAGGCTGTTTAAAACCCAAACTCAGCAAAAAACAGACTTTAGAAATATTCCGTATTTATGTGAAGTTGTGCACCTTACTTTCACGAACTGAGTGCTGCACTTCAGTGTATTCGTGACAATCTACCTACCAGCATGTTCTGGGGAGGTAGGAGGAAACCGGAGAACAGAGCTAACCCACATGGATGTGGGGAGAAAATGCAAATTAACAGTAACCTGAAGACAGGATTCAACCCTGGAGTTGTGATACAATAAACTGACCTGCTGAACCACTGTACCACCCAATTTCAGCTTAGCACGCGTATAATAAATCCCTTGTTAGACTGACATATTTTACATGATACTCTAATGTCAATTAAACTGGAACATTTATATATGAATGCGATCAACTGGGACAAGATCTAGTATGAGTCCTCATGTATAAACAGAAGCCAATATATTTCTGGGGAACATGCGATGACACCTTTGGAGATGGGTGATTTGAAACATTAGCACAGTGACATGACAACAGGAGGAAAATAATGAAATAAATGAAAAATAATAACAGGATAATGTCAGGAAATTGGAGCAATTCAGAAACGTAAGCACTCTTGATCAAGCGTGCCACAGCTCAACCTGGGATAAATCATTTCTGAGCCAATCAGCAGCTGAGATTTTTAATGACTGGACTTGCCTAGCAAGTATGCTCGGTTAAGTACTGTTTGAAGGCTTACACCCAGTTATATCAAACTTGTTTCCAGTGTTAGACCATGGCCTAACTGCTATCCATCATTACCTTGTGTGTGTGACGATATCTGTTAAAGCCCCTCCTTCCAGGAACTCCATCACCACCCAGAGCTCGTCTCCAACCAGGTAGCTGTTATACATGTCCACCACGTTTTCATGGTGGTAGTCCCTCATAATCACCACCTGCAGCAAATAGACACACAAGCTCATCTATAAAATGGATGCACGATCAGCATGTACTGTCTCTGGCTTTAATTATGATGTACAGTATAATATTTTACATCTTACAAAGTAGTGATCAATATATTAGCAGGACTGCTTCACACTGTATTCTATAATTATGCTACTATGTGTGTTAACTAACTACAGCACTGAAAGTAAATATGGTTATATGCGCTCTCTGAAAAGCAGGGTTTGTATAGTAACACTAAAATACATACATATGCAAAGAACAATTTTAACTGCAATCATATTTCAAAGAGAGGTGTAATTAGGTTAAGCCAAAAAAGAACAGGAAAAACATTTGCTGCTCACAAATTGAAGACAACAACAAAAAACATCACAGATCTTAGTGTCGCTTCCTAGGATGACAGAAAGTGGGAAGGAAAGGTAACATTTCTAAATCTTCACTAGATGCTCAGAAGACATAAATGTAAAACAGGCAAATATTAATTTACAGGCAAATGTAATGTTAAATTATTAAATCACAATAAAATAATTAAATCAGCTTTTGTAAAGAACGTTTCAGTAATCCTCATTCCTATTAAGACAACATATAAGTAAAACATATAAGTGGTCAGTTTCAGTGGTTACAAAATGTATATAGTTTATGCATTTAACATGCATTTGATAAATATTTTCACTGACATGCCTTTGAATTGAATCGCCATATCTAATACTTGGTATGGAGAAATCCAGATAGTTTACCTCCAGATAAATATGTTTTTGCAGTTGTTTGGGCTTGCTCTTTTTTTCCACCTATCATTATTATTTCACTAAAGTTTGTCTAGTAGGGGATATTAATTGTCTTGTTTACAAGGATAATCAACAGCTTACTGGCAGTCAAGCAGGTAATCAAGTCTGTCCAGATTCCCAAATGATCAAAAAGCTATAAATTAATGATGTCAGGCATTTTTGTTCACTCTCCCCCACCTCATTAAAGAGTAGCTCGCGCCGCTGCTGTTTTCTCAGGTCCATCTTTTTGACGGCCACCTGCTTGCCACTGTGCTTCTCCGTGGCGATGCACACGATGCCCGTGGAGCCCTCACCAATCTTTAGGAAGTTGTCCAGGTACTCGCGTGGGTCGCCTGGGTTCACTACAAGCTGCAGCGCAGCACGGAACTGCTCATGAGATACACGTGAGGGTGGTGGAGGCTCGCAGGCTGAGCCCCAGTATCCAGGGGGGATGTAGGGTGAGGAAGGCTGGGAGTGAGCCCCCTGAGGGGTGTATGGAGGACTGGGTTGAGATGGAGGATGGTGATATGGCGACGGCTTGTAGTGGAAAGGTGCTGGATACTGAAAGCTGGGTGGGTAACCCATCTTGGCATGGCTCTGAGGTAGCTTGAAGGGGCCACGCGGGTACGTCTCAGCTCCGGGCACGTGCGGACTCCCATCCCGTGACATCCTGTCATAGTCACCCTGTTCACAGAAAAAGACAAGCCTAAATATTTCAGACTACAGCAATCAGAAAACATCCTTGACAAATCAATCAACTATATTTAGGTAATATGACAAAAAAAAGGGTTTGTAAATATTTAGCACATCATTTAAAAAAATAATGACATAAAACTTTGATTTAACAATATAAAGCTTTCAACAAAAAATACAACCACCAAGTCAATGCAATATATGCATAAGTAAAGAGGTTAGAAGAACAGAGTAGGTGAAAACAACTTCAATACAAACAGAAATGTGACTTCCTGGTGTAATTTCATGTTAATATGCTCATCATCATTATTCAAAAAGAGGATATACCAAAAAAACCTTAATCTGTTCCCAAAAATGTCACATGATTCTGGATGAATAAAAACCATTTCAGATTTTAAGCAGGAGCACAGTGACTCACATAATTGATACACACACACAACAAATCCCACAAGATATTTTCCTTGCCTCAGCGGGGTCAAGATGGGTAAGAAATTAAATTACATTAAATATATTAACCCCACTCCCGAAAACACATTTAGGAGGACATGACGGGGAGACTCCCTTAAGATGCCTGACGAGAATCCCACTACGGTGTGTAATTATAGCCATTTAGCCAATCGCATTCTGCTGATATGCTCATGGGATGGAGGAGCCCCGAGACCCCCTCATACGGTGCTGCAATCATTCCCCAGCTGGCTGTCAGCCAGGGCTCTCCTCACCCATGTTCGTTAAACGCACATTAATCTGAATTTGGCAGTATAATCAACAGCCCAACTGGACTGTGAAATTGAATTCTGTGGTGGAACATCGCACGGGCCGTTTTTATGCAAAGGCTGCAGAAAACGACTGTGCCACAACGTCAGTCTGTCACAATGAGCCCCCCAGTGTGTGCATTTGTGTGTGTCTGTGTGGGTAAAAGTGCATTTCCCCAAGCACTCTTAAACTCTTAAACAGTGGTCCACAACAGCAGGAAAACACTGCATTGCCTGAAATCTCTAAGCTGAGTAAGAAGAATAAATTGGCTTTTTCCTAAGCATCTGATTAAACGTGGAAATGGCTCTATTACAAATAATGAAATGTAGAGTAGTGAATCCTTTTCACAATGCTAATAATAAATCCTTTATAGCATATTCATCATTAGTAACTACTTTTTACTTTAATCTACATCAATAGATTACTACTATTAGTAATCCTGGTCAGGGTTACGGCGGATCTGGAGAATATATCTGGAACACTATGTGTGAGGCGGGTATACATCCTGAATGAGATGCAAGTGGAGACGCAGGGTAGCAAAGCTATCTGCTGCATCACTGTACTGCCCCCAACTGTCATAGTCCTTTACCCCAAAGATGGCACAGTGGTTAAGGCTCAACGCTAGTAAATGGGTTATCCCAGAATTAACAGGATCCCAATGAGCCCTGTACTGTAATTCTCAAATGCTCTTCCAGTTCAAAGTCAATTTAGATAAAAGTGAGTGCCAAATGAATAAAGGTAAAGTATTGGTTAGTTACCTTGATTTAAAAAATGTAAAAAAGGCATGAAAATATTCCTGATCTCTTAGTCTGCTTTGAAATACTATTCTGGAGTATAGGGACCATAAAAGAAAAAGCTCTTCCACCAACTGCGTTTCTGCCTCAGCAGAGGAAGAAGATTGCCTGTAATGCTTAAAGAGATCAGCAAGATGATAAACAACAACAACGATAATAATAATAATAGTCAAACATATGCATTTTACTCTTTTGTAAGAGACGTGTTCAATTACAGAGAGCCACAAAGCAAAGCACAGCTGTGTGTATAAAGCCTCTCAAGCTTTTTGTCGCCTCTCCGCCTGTGTCTCAGATGAATAGCTGTTATCTGTAAGACTACCGATGTTCCATTAATTGATTTCTGCACCGCTCTCCTAAAAGTAATTGTGTGTCTATGGCAGCCCAGCTCCCAAGTAGATTAAGCGGTGACATGAAATCCATCACCAAGCCAGTACGTTAAGGAACATGGGCATCATGGACACGATTTGGCTATCTATAGTGCTTTGGGCAAGATCATCAGAGTGAGGGACAAGAATGAGACTGACTCATCATGGTCTCAACATGGGGCACCAGTTTTAGTTTTCTGTGTAATTATAGACATAAATAAAAAATACCCACAGATTCAATAGTCTGACAGACTGCACATTTTGTCACAAAATACTGGAGGCCCACTGGGTCCTTACGCAGGAGCCCTATGACAATCAGGTTTTTCCACCAAGAGGCAGTAGAAGAAGAAGAAACAAAAACTGTCAGTTATTCCAGAAACTCTGCACTCTTGTGACATACAATGCTCTGGTACAGCACTGTAAAATGGAGTCACAGTGAGATTCATCTTTTTTCGCTGGATAATCTCACCTGGATAGTGTAGATGCTGTAAATATAAACTGTCCTTTTCTCATCCCAGAACACAACATGATCTAATATGATCAAGCTAAAAGGATGGGCTCACGTTCCAGGTTTCTTCCTGATGTTTCTGGGAGTGTGTCCTTCCCGTTCTTTAAACACATCATCCACAAACATAATGATGGCTTCCATGTCTATGTTGATGATATATAATTATACTTACCAGCTCATCAGATTCATCAGCACACATGTGCGCCATAAAGTAACCAGTAACCTAAAAGCTTGAATAAACAGACTCGTCATTCTCCAGAATTCTAATAAAACTGAAATGCTGATGCTAGGTACTAAGTCTGCCTGCAAAGAGGCTGCTGAATTAATTTGACAGTTTTTCTGTGAAACCCAAAGCTACAGTTAATTCTGAGGTGTAATCCTTAACCCTAGATTTACATTTGATTACCATGTAAGTAACATCTGTAAAAGTATGTATCATTTTATAAACACAGCCAAAATAAGACAGATGGTACCACCGCATGAGGCTAATATATTAGTGCATGCTTTCTTAACTTCTACTCTGTACAATTGCAAGGTGTCGCTTACTGGTAGCCCTTCTGTCTTGTTAAATAAGCTTCAGTTAGACCTGCATCCTTACCAAGAATAAAGACTATTATTAATAATATGAATTATTTGTGTCCATGTTTTAATACTTATTGAAACATGTGATCTAGATATGATAGATATGAATTTTGATGCCGAAACCTGTATTTAACAACCTGAGGTATATAAGGAAGGCATAGAGATGACTGAGTGTATTACCTTGCCAATGATCTGGGAGGCTGATGTGTTTTCAGAAAGACGAGGGTAAGTATAGGAGCTGTAGGACCCGTGTGGTGCAGCCTTGAAGGCACTGAAGCCGTAGGGCAAACTGGGCTCCTGTAAGCCAGAGCCTGATCTGGAGCGCTGCCGAATGGTTGGCTGAGGGCTTGTCTGACAAATGTATGATGACTTTGGCCTCTTTTCATATTCATCCCTCAGCGCTGCAGTATAGATCCCTCCACCCCAGTCACCATCCGGGTAGTTGATCTGCTCACTGTGTAGAGAGGCCCGTGATGGCGTCCCCAATGGCTGCTCGCGATAATCCTGACTAGATCCTCCCAGAGAGGCTCTGTAATAGTTCCTACTGCCACCTGTGGCCATCTCATCTGTGGACAGGCGCACCTTGCTCTCTAAGTAGGCATGGTAGTCTGGCGGCATCTTGGCAAAGTCTGAGGACTTCTGAGGCATGGCATCCGGGTAGAAAGGGCTGCGAATGGAGTGGCCGTTCTGTTTGAAGGAGAAGCGGTAGTGGCGACCCACAGCCCACTCTCCATCGTACGCACCTTTGTCCCGCTCCAGTGGGAAATCCCTGCTGCTGTCCAGATCGCAGGAGTATCGGGCAAAGTAGTGGCTGAAGCCGTTCTCCTCGGGGCCGCTGCTGCTGGCGTTAGCCGAGGCTATAGACAGCTGCTTGACTGAACTAGCCTGGTGGGCTCCTGGTGGGCTTTCTTTGCGCAGAGAGTTGGAGCGTGTCACAGAAATGTTGTCAAATTCTTCGAGTAGTCCATTGATGGAAGCATCCTTGGGTGGCTTGCTGCCCCGCACAATGGTCTAAAGAGGGAAAAGTTGAAAACAGTAAGTGACCCAATAGATTAATCCCTGGGCTTAGATGATGCAATGACCACTACATTACCAGAAGGACAAACGCTCTTGTCTTTGAACGGTGTAAAGAATTTCATCACACAACACAACTGGGTGCTTGTTGTGATTTGACCCAGAAAATGATTACCATAAATATCAGTGGGAGTCTGACAAGAACATGCTATAGTAATCTGAGAATTTACACACTGCGGTTTTGGGGAGAACAGATTTCATCCTAACCAAATGCCTCAGCACATCCCACTCCACCCCTACCTAAGAGCATTTCACAGCTATGATATGACTCATACTACGCTTTTGTACTCTCAGGGTAGAAAAATAAAACAGCTAATATATATGTATATATATATATATATCACACACACACACACACACACACACACATAAAATATATACATACAGTATATATATATATATATATATATATATTAATATAATATATTATAATAAGTATATTATATATTAATACAATTTCTGCATCAAATGCTAAAGGCACAGAGTGGAAGGAAGTTTTTTCCCCTCTCTTTGTTAAATGAGTTACAACAATGCAAGCTTGAGACCACAGAATAAATACAAAACAAATAATATGATGTTACCTCACGAGTCAACGTGATCATGGCTGTGGGAGCCAATCAGCTCCATGTTGTCCTCCTGTTTAAATGATATTATTTGGACACTAATTCAAATAGTACTAACCTGCTAGCAGTTGTCCACGAACCTGTCAGCAGGTCCAGATGCACATTTCTTACTCTCATAACTACATAACATTAATAATAGGTACCATTACTATTAAACCTTTTAGAAAATATATGAAGCATTGTTTCTTTCTATAACATACTGCAAACAGGAACAGAGCACCTCCATAGTGCATGCCACGGCATCAGAACACTGGTGTCGGATGTTGGTCAAGTGGAACTGATGGTGTAGCAACCCACCGAACACACATAATTTAAGTGCAGGGGAAATGTCATTGAGAGCAGCGAAGTTTAACTGCCTTTGGGAATCTTATCCAACAACACCACCACACAGTCATATAGGGTAAGGGATGTTTATCCCTTTCAATACTTTTACTTTACTGTATATAAAAATGAAATCGCATTGAACACAACATCTGGCTTGAAGTCAGAGGGGATAGGCTCCAGCTCCTCTGTGACCCTGATGGATACAAACAACGGATGGATGGATAACACACCATATCTGCTGCTGTTCACAGATAAGCAAAAAGCACTGTAATAATAGTCTGTACTTTAGGAACATGCAAAAACACAATAGCAGACACCCAAATAATTGAAACAAGGGATCCATTAAGTATTTATTGACTGCTGTAAGTCAGCCTGCATGACTGATATGCTCCAAGTGTTGATTTTAAGGCAGGAGTTTATAAATCTCCAGGACATGCCCGTCACATCACAGCAGTGTCATTAAACCAAGTCCTATCCATCTCTATAATGCAGTTGTCACTAAAAGATGGGGTCACACACCAACGTGAGCCTAAGGCTTCAGATCAACACACAACTCGCATTATAGGAACAGTGCCAGTGGACTACTGCAACAGACCACAACAGCGTGTTTGTTAAACATCCTCATGACCTCATCAGCATATCTATCCTTCCTCATCCATCACTGTCACTCTGGCTACCTTATATTAATGTTTATTAACGCCAATAATAGGAGGATTTGTTCTTATGCTTGTGAATTTGCTATGAAGCAAAGATCACATTTATTAGTAACAGTAAAATCGCTAACATCGTTGACATGTGTCAAAGAATGTTCAGTTTGAAATTTTGTACGTAAGAGTCTTCTTGATAGAAGAATTAATCAACACTAATCAGCTTTTGTAAGACGGAAATATACTGTGATTGCTTTTCTCTTTGAGAAAGCGCTGCAGCTTCTGTAGAAGCCATTAAGAATTATGTCAAACAAATATGAACATGAATTGAACATTTTCGACTTAATTCATCTGATGCCAAGCAGGAGAAGATGGAGTGTTTATTACTGAAAAGAAAAAAAAGAAACTAGGTCTGGAGTGAAAATCAATAAGCATGGAGAAGCACAAAAGGGGAGAAAAAAATAGGGAGAGTGTGTGATTGAGAGAGGAAGGCAAAGCGAGGAGGTGAAGTGAGGTTAATTGTGTGCCAAATCAATGTCAAGCTCCAGAATCAAACTCAGTTTTGGAAAACTGCCCATTCGTTTGAATTAGGTGTCTGATAATGCTGAAGTGCCAAGTACTACTTCCTCTCTCTCTCTCTCTCTCTCGTTGTTTTGTGAGAGCAGTAAATTCGGCACTGTACTCTCTTCCTCTCTGCTGGCTGCTGTGACAGGAGCCATATTTCACCTGGGCTCTGTCTCTGGCCTGTCCTGCTGTGATAAGGTGTAATAGATCCACTCTCGGCCCCGACACTACTGTCGTCTCAAGGTAAGTGAGGGAACGAAATGAGGGAACATGAGAGAAGTGAACAGGTGGAGGAGGAGTGTGGGAAAGAATGGGCTCACCAGAAGATAAGCAAGGGATTAACCTTGAATGTAATGAAGTGTGTGTGTATGGGGGGATGTAATTAATGACACTGCCTCTAGCAGAGCTCAGCACCACCTTTCCTCAAAACGCTCAGATGAGGCCCATAGACGAAGGCGGTGTGTAGACCAAAAGTGGAGCATGCTACCAAAGTCACACTCTTTACAACAAAACTCTTTCACAACAAGAATCTCCTGATGGGCTCGGTTTCAAAATAAATGGTCTACTAGTGATGAGTAATGAAAAAGATTACTAGATAGTGATATTCGTTCTTCTATCTATCTAGAATAACTAATATAGATATAGGTCTGCTTTAATGTTTCAGACTGCAGCCATGCCCCGCACATCATATTACCATGATACACTTGTATCATTAGATCACTGTAAACTGCAGAACTGGTAAACTATATGAAGGTCCATCTATACATCCATTATCAATCCCAGCATCTTCGGGCGAGAGGCAGGTACACCCCGGGCAGGTCGCCAGTCCACCACAGGGCCAACACAGACAAACAACTACACATGCTCACATTCACACCTATGGGCAATTTAGAGTAGCCAATTGACCTAATCTGCATGTCTTTGGACTGTGAGAGGAAACCCACGCATGCACAGGGAGAACATGCAAACTCCGCACAGAAAGGCACTCTGGGTGACCCGGGGTGACCTGGGGATCAAACCCAGGACCTTCTTGCTGTGAGGCGACAGTGCTAACCACTGCACCATAGTTGCATGATTCTTGCTCCAAGGTCCAATTATGGCCTTGTGTATACATATATATATAAAAAACACATAACAGCATCTATTCACACAGAAACATACATATCCAATATGATGAATGGGAAGCAGAGGTACATCTATCACAGGACACCAAATAACATGGTCACTAGTGCATGCTGAGAAGTTCAGATGTGTGACGTGTGATGTCATTTTGGTATACCATTCGGTTATAACATTGATTTTTTTTACTGCAATTTAATATATAAATATAACATCAACCAAGGAAAAAAGTTCAAAAGTTGCCTGTAATGACTCTCCGGATAACCAGGACCTGGTACTAAAAAATTCTCAGAGTCTATTTTTGACCTGTGTCTTCTCTGACTATGTCTACCCTGGTTCATCCTCTTCAGAACACACGCTAATTCAAAGTGCTTTTTGGAGTTTCAACCTCTGAACAAAACTCTGGCTCCATCTTCTGGTAAAGATCTCTCACTACTTGCCGATTAAGAGATTTTTTTTTTTTCACACAGTATTTCTAGTGGAGCAAAACCTACAGTTAAAAAATTCCACAACACAAGTGAATTGTGTAAATCAAGCTTTGACATTTGCAAGTTGAGATTATTCAATTCAGTCTTAATAATGTGCTTAAATAAGTAACCTTTAAAGGTCAGTTGCGATGGGCTTTAAAAGCCCCTGAAGGGTGACATCTCAGCATGAGTTCCTCTGAGCAATACATCAAATCCTCATCTCAGTGAATATTGTACAGCATTCAGTACTCCAGGAGGAGAGTAACTCACGCAGCACATAGGCACTCTGGAGTTTATGACAGAAAAACCACTACAGCAAATGGGCACCAGAAACACATGTTTCTGAGCCATACTGAGTGGGTATACAGATTGACCCTTACACATCAGTAATGGTAGGATCCAGTGGGCTTAAGGCCTAAGTTAATTAAAAACAACACAAAAATAACAGTAACGGATATAAGAACCAGAACCAGAACCAAGGGGTTATTTTCAAGGGTTTTGGGTGGCACAGTGTCACAAAAATTGGACAGTTGAAGATTGAAATAATAAATGTATTTAACTGTCCAGATTCAGTAAGCCGGTGCCCACAGTGTCCTCAGATTCCTGTTATTGGCTGACATTTGAGGAACCTTATGTGTATTTCTGCTATGTAAAGTGGTTATTTAATTTCTGTACCCTTCCACTCAGATGGAAACTGTCTGGCCATCCACCGCTGACTTCTCTTAACACTACTATATTTTTTTTGCCTCATTCCATGTAAACACTAGACTGCTCTGTCTGATAATCAGCAGGATTAGCAGTTTTAAAATGCTCAAAGCAGCCCTTCTGGCACCAAAACCCATGCCAAGTCACTGAGATGTCATTTTTGACCTGTATCTCCATGGTTTTAGGCATTCTCTACTGCCACATGATTGGCTGATTGCTTCACTGCTCTACGCTCATGTCACCTCTCGTAATTCACCAATCCCTTTCTGTGAATGCGATTCACAGCACCTTACTGCTCTGAACACTTTGGTCAGCGGCCAGTTTATGCGATCAGATTTTTTTAAGGTTATCTGCTTTGGAGGAAGATGATGTAGTTCCTCCTCTTGATATTTTCACAGAGCTGTTTACAATCTACTTTGGTTTTTTCATTAATCATGAAACACATCCAGATCGCTGTCATTTCATGCCACCTGTTCATTGGTATAGCAACACTATAGGCTGTCGCACAGCATCATGTGGTATCAGCTCTTTTTATGAGTACAAATACGAGCACAGTATTGGACCGATACCGGATCTTGGTATTGTATTGACGCATCCCTAATATGCACAACAACATTCACTTATATTTTAATGGTTTCTTCTGACGGAAGGAGTGTACGGACAGACAGGCGGGAGTGTAATTAAAAGCTGGAGGGAATGGGACAGCAACCTTGTCACCCACAGCTCACGTTCATTTATAGAATTTAGTCAAGCATATAAAAGGTGTCATCTTCGGTAATGCTCTTACTATTAGTGACAATATGAAATTCACCCAAACTAAACATAAGGGTTAAATATCTTACGAAAAAACAACAATAATTTACAAATCGACTATTTGGATGATGTCTAAACTGGTTCAAATTTCCTTAAGGATAATTTGGTCTCTGTGCATGATCAACATGCAAACATGTTGTAAATGTTTTCTTCATAAGTTCAGTGTAAACAGTTTCCTATATATTAATGAAACACCAAATAGAGGGATTATAGGATGTGAGAAACCTATTATATTACTGTTACACTTTATCTGACCAGCAGATGGCATCTTTCTACTAATCAGTTCTTTATTATACACAAATATCCACAGTAAACAACAACAATGAATGCAAAAATGCTTTTAATGCAAGGTTATGTATCTGAATACATACGTAGATGTTATTTCCATATTCATTTTATTACTTCCATTTATTAGTGATATAACAATTTCAGAGAAATGGTGACGGAGTTTCATGAAGAAAAATTTGATAGCGATACATTTTTTTGTAGTAAATATATTGCTAAATTCTTGGAACATACAGCAAAGTTAGCACTGTAATAATCTGTTCAGTTTTAAACAGCAGAAATATTACTATTGGGGTTAAGTATAAGCTATTATTTTCTGTTCTGAACTAATCCACCCGCACTGAAGTAAGCAGAGTGGCCCAAAAGGGGTCGTGACGTTTGCTGAAGATTTGCGTTTGCATTACTGTCTTCACAGATCCCTTCTTTAGCATAAATGAAAAGCCAGAGCATTATATTCCTACTTTGATGAATGAAGGCTTAAAGGTTCTGTCCTAATTCTTATGCCCCAGTTTAGTGGATTTTTATATTTAGGTCACCCGACATCAATATAAATAGGATACATCTTCCTAACAAAGTAGATACTGATTGAATTAAGTTCTTTTAATTGCATGTCTCTTGGAACAAAATACACTGCCAATTGCTGTTTGCATGACTGATGCATGTAATGCCCCCATTTGCCCTACTGCCTTTTATGATGTGCCGTTTCAAAAAGAGAAATTATAATCTTATTAAACCTTCAAAAGCAAACTACATTTTTATTTAGCATCTGTGGGTATTTAGTTATCAAGCCACTATGTGGGTTAGCCTGATAACAGTACTCCTGTTCAGCACTTGGTGCTGCTCAAGTCCCATTAATGACATACTGCGTGGTTTGAACATGAGCTTGTGTTTTCTCCTGAGTCATGGTGCTCACGCTGCTGTGTTTATGCTCCACACACTCACAGTGACAGCCATTCTGCAGCGATAGCATGTACACACACACACACACACACACACACACACACACACACACACACACACACACAACAAGCTGCACAGCTTTCAAAGACAGCAGCACATCAATCAAGCGCAGTCCAAGGTTGAACGATTACATAAAGGTCATGTGACGCAAGGGACAATATGATGAATGGATGTGATTATACTTGTTATTCCTCTTGAATGAAAATGTTTGGAGTTTTTGGTTGTCTTTGAAAAATCTATTCCAATCAGAGACAGTGGAGAGAGTGATTTGGAGATTTAGGAATGGTATCCTGGGTGTGGGGAGTTGGGTGCATGCAATCAGAGATAGAAGCTGACTTAAATTGCTGTTTCTGATGACCTTGACTCCATCAGATTCCATAAAATCAAACATGACAAAAATCTTTCACGTGTTTGCCCATGTGCAATGGTTTTCATGTGATGTTTGTCTGACTGAGAGTGACATGTAGCACAAATGTGAAGGGAATTTCATATGAATGTTAATGAGTAAAACTTTTTTATTTCCTAAGGAATGATTTTTTTAATGAGTTTAATGTTGCAGAGCATACAGTTCCTGTAATTATGTACATTCTAACAGCAATAAGCAATTGTTCTGTCACTTTCTCTTGTAGCTAATAAGAGAAAGAAATTCTGTTTGTTATTGAGAAACTGTCAGGGATATGAGTGGCACAGATGCAGTAAAACAGCCCTTCAATATAACGCAACAAATCCAAATTGTGAATCAGAAATCATGGTCAGGAAACAGGCACAGTTCATGCGATTAACACAACAAGACAGAGGCAGACCAGGAAACAGGACCAGTAACCAGATAAACTATATGAATACAACCGCTTATTGACTGGTGCTCAGTGCAACACAGAGTAAATACTTTGGTGTGAGTGTGCCAAGTCCCTAAATACTACAGCTGAGTGATTGAGCCCAGGTGTAAGTAATCAGTAGTCAGGTGAGTTAGAGTGTATGTGCCGGGAATTACGTTCTTGACGGCCATCTTTGTATGCCGTGTTGGATTCTGGGAAATGGAGTACATAGCAGACTCTGGCGCAGTTGTGACAGAAACTGTGAAGCGCAATGTCTGACCATGCTGACCAGAACTTTACCTCTGACCAAGTCCACAACCAAAGCTCTGACACTGAAGAAAACATTCCCTTACAGAAAGCTTCATCACATCAACAATCAGAAGCTTTTCTTTGCACAATAACATTTCTTTACACAAGTCACTGGGAATCAGCCGTTACTATGGAAACAAAACACATTAATATAAATGATCAGAATTGAGAGTTCAACAGCACTGTGGTATATATAGTAGGAACACAGCCAGTGTAGTAATGACTAGGTATAATTCAGTGTTTAAGTGACACTTCCTTGTTAAATGTAAGTGCTGCTATATTAGGCAAGACATATACTCTATGCCAGTCAGCAAAGCCAAGGAACACTAACCCAGTGACCAGAAAATGAACGTCACACTGCTTCCAGAATTCATTTGAGCATTCTCTCTCTCTCTCTCTCTCTCTCTCTCTCTCTCTCTTACACACACACACACACACTTACTTCTATATTTGTGAGGACACTTCACAGCCTAGCCCTCACCCTCTAACCATAACCATCACAACTGAATACATAACCTCAACCCTAACCATAACCTAAACCTAATTCTAACTTGAACAATAAAACCAGGTCTTAAACCTCAAACAGCCCTTTGAAGAAGTGAGGACCAGGCAAAATGCCCTCACTTCCCAAAAATGTCCTCACTTTGTTGGTTAAATACATTTTTCAGTCCTCAATAAGTAGCAAATACAAGTACGTACAGACTGCCTAAAATAAGCCTGTCGTCTCTGGAGACAGAGCTCAAACACTGTCGCTACTGCAACCTGCAACTTGAGCATGTAACTGCTACAGCCTTCATATTAATATCACTGTATAATTTCATGCAGACCTGAACAAGAGCAGGCCAAATGAGCAGCTATAAACCCTGAACCTGCTCTAGTGTTTGTGTGTGCGTGTGGAATCACTGATCTCTGTGAATAACGCACCTGTGTGCCTTTGGCTTTCCTTCCCCTTCCCCTGGATTCAGCCTCAGCCTGTTCAAGCAACTGGCCTCGCTCTGTCTGCCTGTCCTAGGCCAAGAGCCTCTGCACCTGCTGCTTTTACTGCCTCTCTCTCTCGCTCTCTCTCTCTCTCTCACTGGCCCACCTTCTTTTGCCTGCATTAGCTCCATCTGCTCACATCATATGTAACCTCACGCAGCTGCCATCCCATCCATACTGTCTTAGCAACAGAGGCCTACTATCAGATTTCCCTCCTATCACGTGATGCGTGCTGTTGCTCTGCTATTACTGTACTCTGCTCATCTGTCAACACTGTACGACAGAGAGCCTAGCCATGAAGTGGTGCTAATCATGCTGGAAAAGGATTGACTACTGTAAAATACCACTTGGTGTGAATGAGCATGTGAGTGCACGTCTGTGATGCGCGGTGATGGGCTAGAGTCCCATTTAAGGTGTGTTTCTGCCTCATATCCAGTGTTCCAGAGACAAACTCCAAATACACCATGACTGTGAACAGGATAAAGTACTTACTTAAGATGAATGAATGAATAAATATTATAGTTTCAGGTTTAGGTTTAGTAATTTGAGTTCACTGGTTGAAGGTGCAGTTTTCCCTACTGATACTAGCACCATGTTATTATTAAAATACTGGGCTGAAAGGTATAAAACCTCAAAACCTTTGAGCTTAAGTGGTAAAAATACTAATCTCAGGCTTAATAATGGGAGTGTTGTATAAAAATTCTTCACCCATAAAAATCTGGGTGAGTATTTAGGAGGTCTCTCAAACTGCTTATGGTAGTGGAAAGCGGCAGCACTGCATCAGTATAGGAAGAAATTTTGCACTCATAAAGCTATATAGCATATGATTGATCATACAAAGCTCAAAATGATGTTCTATTTTTTATATTTCTCATTAGTCAAATATCTCTAGCAACACTCTAAGAAACAACTTGATTCTGGCATGATGAGGCACAGCCATTAACTTTGCGCTGCATGTGGTAATCCAGATGCTCTGTTCATTTGATCTCAAAAGTAAAACAGCACAATCTAATGGGCCATATTAACAGTCGAGCTGCTTACGTAATGAGGATTTAATACTGAATTTGTGCACAGTGGTATACAGACCTCAGATTCTCTTCAGAGAGGTGCATGAGAGATACGCATGCAGGTTGGCGTTTGCCTTAAACAGAGGCGTGTCTCAGAAATGCATGATTCTATCACTGAACATAAACACATTGTTCTTGAACAATATCGGCTTGAGTGAGGAGCAGAATAAAGTCCTGTCTGACATTTTGATGTAACCTCAACAAGTCACACTTAAATTTGTTTTGGGCTGTAAATGCACACGAAAGAAAATTATGGAAGGCCATTCAAGTCAATATCAATGCATAAATTGATTACCAGATTATAATTAATTAATATTATAATCCATTAATTAATAGTATAATCAATAATATCCTCAATTATTTAATAGTATAATTAGTACAATCACCCTCAAAAAATGTTTTGGTTTGTTTGTTTGATTGATTGATTTTTTTTTTTTTTGCATTGGGGACATCACAGGAAGCAGCATCTTTTAAATTGAGATGTATAAAGATATGAGCCTTACAAAAAAAAGCTTTTAGAAAACATTAAGCTTTTAGAAGTCTCAACAGCAAATCATTGGTCAGGAAAATTTGCAAGAATTGAACAAACAGATAAAGTAAATTGGTGTGGGAACTTTTCCCTTGATTTCCTTTAAATGTTGAAGTCTGTGTAAACTTGCAGACGGCTTTTTACAGAAAGGAGAGTCCATGTTGTTCCACTCAGTGTTAAAATCTCCAAACGGAAGATATTTTGGAAAATTTTGAATACCCAGACAAGTTAGGTTCAATTTTATATCATTTAAACATTTCAATCTTTTCATGATTTTCTCTTTGTGTACCAGAAGACTATGTAAGTGAACTTCCCTGTTTTCAGCTTTTCCCCCCAACAGTTTCAGCAACGAGCACTGACGAGCAAAATAAGGCCGAGGTCTCAGGAGTGCTTTTTTTTTTACTTCTTGTTCATTGTCTGACCAGTGATTATTGTTGAGACCAAAGCTTAATGTTTTGCAATATTGGGTTTGTCTCATTTTTTTTGCCCAGCAGTGTAAGTCTAGTAAATAAGGGTTTGGTCAGCTTGTCCTTCAAACTGTTAGAACATTTTCTTTATTGCATAGGGCATTGAATGAATGAAAACACTGGCATTATTTTATTTCAACAAATCAAAATAGTGAACTAAAAGCATGAGGGTGAGAGCCATATTGTTAAATTAGATGCTTATTTCCATGGTTGCTTCTCAATCTAATATTATTGTAGTATTATTTTTTGTATTGATGCTACTGGAAAACCAAATTTCAAAAAATCTGGTAACCTCAGAAGCATGAACTACACCAGTGATTTTGCAAAAATCACAATTTGTCTTTGAGGAAATTGACAAAAAATTGAAAAAGAAAAGAAAAAAATCGACTTACACAGATTGACATAACCAGATTCTGAACACGCGTAACTTTCCCTATGTAAATACTGACATAACATTTGGAGTTAAAAGAGCCAACTCACTCTTCCCAGAATCCTTTGAGCCAAGTAGCGAGGCTCCATTTTAGATACCATCGATATTCCAATAACAATCCTGCAACATCCTTGCCCACAGATCTTAAATTGTAATGTGAAATTGAATATAAGTTGTCAAAATATCTATATTTAAAATTATTAAGACCCATCCGTTCTGTTTTTACGTGGTTATTCCTTATGTAATTGACTAGAACCAGCCTCAGCTGTCTCTAAAAGATAAGGATAAAAGAAATAAAGATAAGGCATATTTTTTTCAAAGCTTCCACATATGACACAGAAATGAAGAAAAAGTCTGGTATCGCTAAAAGTGAATTTGCAGAGGTTTTAATACACAGAGCGCTAGCAGGTAGCAGTCACTTGCTTTCAAAACCAAACCAACACACTGGATTCTGGGTGAGCCAGCTCCTTTTATTCACCTACTCTGAATATGGCTTCTGTTTTTAGATTATCCAGCATTTATTCAACGCTATCCACAAAATACACTGTATTAATCACTTTAACTCTTACAGTGGGTCCCAACAACTTCAGCCAATAAGTCCTGCTCGGCTCATGGCAAATTGACATGGCCAATATTGAAATAAATATTCACCTTAGTAAAGCCAGTTATTATAAATTGAAATAAATGACATCATTAATCTGTGGCTCCTTGTGATTTTTCTTAAATGCCTAAAATATTTTCTTGCAGTCATCTGCAGTGTGAAAAATGCATTAATCACCTCAATCACCATTATCAATCACTACTTTTACCCTGACTAGTCAAGTTAAACCCAACTGTGCACTTTGTAACAGCTGTAATGGCTGTATTTGGACTCAGTTAGGCTTGTGTTTGAAAAAAAGAGCAGTGAAAGAGCAATTAAGAACATTATTATTATTATTAGTAGTAGTAGTGGTAGTAGTAGTACTTGACAAACATAAGATACACTATATTGCCAAAAGTATTCGCTCACCTGCCTTTACACACATTTGAACTTAAGTGACATCCCATTCTTAATCCATAGGGTTTAATATGATGTCGGCCCAGCCTTTGCAGCTATAAGAGCTTCAACTCTTCTGGGCAAGCTCTCCACAAGGTTTAGGAGTGTGTTTATGGGAATTTTTTACCATTCTTCCAGAA
>JAQQZR010000020.1:6791437-6820157 GCA_030068235.1 Notoglanidium macrostoma
CATGAAGTGTCTTTTAAGTAATAAAAATAAAGAAAAAAACATTGAATTAGAAGGCGTGTCCAAACTTTTGACTGGTACTGTAGGTCTATGTATGTTTTTGTCTTTGCCTTATCTTTAATAAGTAGCCTCTATTTTTTTTTTTCTTTTTTGGAAATAAGATTTTTGTTGTACCATATCGATGAAACCTAATATCTATCAGTTTCACAACAGAGAAAATATTAAGGCTAAGTAATGCATTATATCACAAGAAGACATTAATGGCACAATAAGATTGATTTGGAGCAAACTATCACACACACACACACACACACACACACACACACACACACACACACGTTTGCTAGTAACACAGCTAATTATTAATTAATGCTATGCCAAAACCTAAACCTAACTTTAACAATACCAACCAAAATTAAACCTTTTGGCTCTTTTAGCTTTATATATAAACAATTGCTGTTTTTGTTAAACGGTAGTTTTGCTTATAAGGCCCAGACAGATGTCCCCACAAGGTCTAATCTACCAAATATTCCTATCTTTTTGAGGACATCTGGTCCTCTCTGACATATAAAAACCTTAAAGGCTCACGCACTTAAAGGCAGAAAGGCAGAATCATTTCTAATTTACATTTTTTTGTGTACTAGTTTTTTCTGTGACTAGGTTTGAATACCAAACAAAAGTTGTGACCCTTCATTCAAACCAAAAAAATCAATAAACTTAGAGTTCTGTCATCTGTCATTCTGCATGATTTGTGCTTCGACTGGACAATGTGTGCTTAGTCATTTGGGAAGAAAAGACGATGGAGAAAATAATCCACTTCGTTCACATTACATTGCATTTATAACTGTACTACATGTGCATCTTGTCAATCACCGCTGACTCAATGTTATAGATGTATCTGCGAAACGCACTGAAAATATCAGCCCAAACGGAGATCAAATTAAGGGGCTTTTCATGTTTTGTAACCACCTGACACGACTCTAACCGCGTGAATCTACATCCTGAGATAAAAAGAAATCAGCCTGCTGTTCAAACCATTCTGTTTATTTTATTTTTGACCATTTGTGTTGCTGTTAATTATTACAGATGTCCTTCTTACAATATATCCTCAATATTACACCCTTAATACACACAGACAATGATGACATAAA
This sequence comes from Notoglanidium macrostoma, assembly GCA_030068235.1. Lineage (NCBI taxonomy): Eukaryota > Metazoa > Chordata > Actinopteri > Siluriformes > Auchenoglanididae > Notoglanidium > Notoglanidium macrostoma. The sequence goes on from JAQQZR010000020.1 coordinate 6,792,586, forward strand.
TTCCAAAACATAATTGCAACTAATGATGAATGAGAAAAACAGGGCCTGAGGAGGAAAGAACCCGAGAAGAACAAGCGAGGAGCGACAGAGTTCAGGATAGTGAGGTGAATTAGTAATCAGGATAAATCTGTTGGTGTGATTGAGAGCTTTCTACACACTCCATTCCCTTCATAGCTGCTGGGGAAAGATTACCAAAGCATGATGAGTGGCATGGTCATCATGCTATAGCTGACTCATCGCTTCCAGAGCTTTTATTGGATAAAGACGAGCAGGAAAATGTAATGAAATAGGGCAGAAGGACCAAACAAGATTTGGAAGACCAAGCGGTGCAAGATGTTTCTCCCAGATGAATATCCATGCCAAACACTGATTCAGTTATTGTTTGCAAACCTAATTTTTCTTAACAGTGTATTTCAGATAACTAGCTTCAGAATGAGCCACGTTATCAAATTTAAGCTTTTGTTTATAGTGTGCTTGAGGTGCCAGACCCAGAGGCATATGAAGACAGAAACTGGGATCTGGGTATCTAGGTCTCTAAGATCTAAATCTGTCCTTTGAGCGGGAATGTGCACAAGCTTCTAAAACAATGTTTGAACCAGGCTTCAAAATTGAGGGTGCTCTGACCCTAATATACAAGCTGTTCTGAACATGTACACTGTAGCATTTCTATTCACAGGTAACACTTTCTTAGGACAACTTGCATAATCTTGAAGGAATATGGAGGCATTACATTACAGCAAATATTAAAATGATCTGGACCTTCTCCATACTGTAGAAAATGGTTGACATTTTACAGGTATTTTAATAGTAAAGTACTGTTTATTTCTCTTCAATGGTTTACTCTTAAAGATGCATGAAATGGCTTCATAGCTGTTATTTATTTCTGTATGTTGACGCATTTCATTGTGCAACAGGAAGTCAGAGTGATGGCTGTTCAACATATGCGACACCATCATTTAAACTGATGATGATGAATTAAAAAACAACCGCTACTGTTGAGCAAGTCCAGCGCTGGAGCTGGGATGTACACATTTCTAGAGAGCATTTATTTGGAACAACACAATGATTTGCATAAATATGCAATGTCAAAAGGTTTTCTAGCGCTGATGCACTATAAAATTCAAATGAGAATATCTCCAAAACTACTTTTGGGTTTTTTTTTTGTTTTGTTCGTCTGTTTTTTAAGATAAACTATTGTATTAGTGCCCATATCACTGAAGGTCAAGTGCAAAAAGCTCTAAAAACAACAAACTGGATTTTAAGGGCACTTAAATACTACGCATTGTGAGAACATTTGTAGCCTCAGAGTGGGAGCATCCTAGGACGATTACCTGCAATGATGTCATCCATGTCTACCATTTCACTTCAGTCAGAAGCGATTGGGCACCAATATAAATAGTCTCCCTGCACATTCAAAATGTTTTGTCTGTCAGTTAGCTGTTGAAACCTACCGGCTACAAATGTATTCTTTTTAACATGTTGTTAAAAGAAACTGATTTTGAAATCATTTAACTAAGTTCACTAACCAGCTTCTTTATCACCATAATAGCAAAAAGTAGGTACGTTAGAGAACTAGGACGTCCTGTTGCTTCACTCCTGTGTGAAAACCTTTTGAGTTAACACTAGGTCTCAGGACCACTGTGTGTACTCTTGCTTGCCAAAAGCAAAACAAGCCTTCTTTTCATCCTCAGTATGATGATTTGCTGAGGAAAAACGCAACTGATTCCTTTAATTAAGCTACATCTGTTGCTTTCCATGCTGATATCTGAAATGCTGAAATGCTGACATCCTCCTGAGCTCCAGCAGTTCAATTTTGTCCTCTCTCGTGTGTAAATGTCTTTAACTTCTACACCATGCAAGCTACTAAACTATTTTCCACTGATCTTTAAAGAGGACATTTGGGACTTTTAAATGATGTATGTCTTTTCAGCATGCTCATTGCCTGCAAAACAATGGGGAAAGTTAGGAAAAAATGTAAAAATTTAAAATTTAAAATCAAGAGGGACATTTCTGAGAATTTGTGAGTGGTGGTTAAGCCATTGGACTAGTGATCGGAGGGTCTTGAGTTCAAATCCCAGCACCGCCAAGCTGCCATTGCTGGACCCTTGAGCAAGGCCCTTAACCTGCACTGCTCATTTGTATAAAATAAGGTGTTAGTAAGTCGCTCTGGATAAGGGCGTCTGCCAAATGATGTAAATGTAAATGTAAATATGCACTTGGTAGCAGTTGCCAATAAAATGCTCGATATGAGCAACAGCACAAAGTATAATAGCTACACTGATATTCACTGGCTCATTCAGTTTCTATAGTGCTTATCCACTGTAGGTCACGGGAAGGCCGGAGCCAATTCCAGGTGACTTCAGGGGCAAGGAAAGGCACACCCTGAACACCCAATCCATCGCAGGGTTAATACATAGAAATGAACAAGCATTCACACCTACGAGCAATTTAGAGGAGCCACTTGCCCTAATCCACATGTCTTTGAACTGTGGGAAGAAACTGGAACACCCAGAGAAAATCCACACAGGCAAACAAACCCCACAAACACCAGAATTTCTTGCTATGAGGCAACAGTGCTAACCAGTATACCACCCCAGTTGCACTAATAGTTATGATAAATTGTTGTTATTTCACTCTACAACAATACTCATTGTCAACTGTGCCTCCTGTATTTTACTGTGAAGTTTACAGGTAATATTTTTACAGCCTGTTTTTTAAGTACTGAATTACTGAAAACAAAGCAAGGCTGTTTCTATCTTAGTTTATCTAGTCTATCAGTTTGTCTGATTTGTCTGGATCTGGAGGGGGGCTGGGTGATGGATGGATGGATGGATGGATGGATGGATGGATGGATGGATGGATGGATGGATGGATGGATGGATATTTAATACAATTTAATGAAATGAAATTAATGAATATTTAAAATGCATTATTATATTTATTAATCAGTAATAAACAAATGTATTATTACTTATAACAGTTTTTAAAAATGCAACACTACAGTATTGCTGGCAGTTTGTAGGCAAACCTTTAGACCATGATGCATATCGTATGTCATAGAAGTGTCCTTGGAAATTGTGATGTGATATTTTTGTCACATCGCCCACCCATAATCTGGAGCCTATCCAGGGAACACCTGGAGCAATTCAGAGTCATCAATCCACATACTTGCATGTGAAACGAATCTGCAGGACCTAGAGCAAACCCACATGAACACAGAGAGAACATGCAAAACAGCACGCAGACAGTAACCCGAGCTCAGGTTCGAACCGGAACCCTGGAGCTGTGAGTCATCAACGTTACCTGATGCATCACCATGCTGCCTACTATAGTAGGTTTTAGATTAACTTCATGCTCCTTTGAACATATTATTCAGTAGGCATGTACCAAAACCTCAGAAATACTTATAATTATATAAATGTAATTATGTAAATATTAAGCACCTCCATGAGCAAGTCATAACTGAGTGTAGGCTGTAACTAAGTGAGGCTACACTAATGCATAAACCACATAATTTTCTATAGCATCAGTTCAGAAGTTAATGTGGGTTGGGACAGTGTTTGAAATCAAACCCACAATTACAGGTTTGGTTCATTTCACACCATGCATCCCACCCACTATCACAGCGGCCTACATTCTCAAAAGTACAGTAACATGATAAACGTGATATTGATATGGCACATACTCCCACTGGAAGAACATGGCTTTGAGATTTGGGCAAAGTCTGGAAACACAATGTCAAAATGTAAAATGTAGGACCAAATATAATAATAAAGTAAACAAACAATACTGCTGTCCACGGCCATGCTAAAACACTGAGACTGTTGTGTTTTCAACATCCTGTCTTATTACTTGGCATGTCACTAACATCTAAAGCAATGTATGAGCCAGGTTTCAGTACTGAAAGAGCTCTAATATGCAATCTGTTATGAGTGTGAAGTCAAAGCAATTAGTTAAACAGGTCAGCCTGAAACTCTTTGGGATTTCAGGCAAAACCACTATTCAAATATATCATGTTGTTATAACGTGCAAATCCGCTGCTTTAACTTTCAAATTAATATAAAAAGTTCGTTGAGCAATTAGTCCTGTATGATCCAACAAAAACATACTTACTGAAATTATATATATATACACCCACACACACACACACATACACATACATACACATATATACATACATATACGTGTATATATATATATATATATATATATATATATATATATAAAATTCACGATATTTTCACATTTTTTGGATTAAAATCTAGCATTAACAAACACATATATCGATTACTAATGACAATTAATACAGAAAGGATATATTGTGATAAGATTTTTGACTATATTGCCCAGTCCTATTACCTTGCAAAAACTGCACTATATTTATTTTTAAGAAGACAGCACAATCAATTTTATTTCTACCAACAATACCAAAAATTCATATTCAAAAATATTGATTCTACCCCACTAACTAAGATGTAAATTTTGACTCCCAAGCAAAGTCCTTTCCATATATATTTAATAAAGAAATGCACTACAATATCAGACTTGACTTACATACTCGACAAGCTGTATTTACATCGTGTACATAGTGTCTTTGTAAGGAATTAATTTGCACCTCGATGGAATCCTTTCCTGCAAAAGGCACACCACCATACTATGGTCTGCACCCTCTTGACATTTACAAATCTCCATCACCACCATTCGTTTTATGCACATCATTCAGTGAGCTTGCTATTTTAATCATAAAATAAACACACCACAGTCAGTGGCCTGAAACAAATCACTGACCAACCGTGCCTATCTGTCCCTACTGTTATTCTAATGCATCCCTCAACGGACTGATGCAGCATAACAGCTCATACTGCCTCTGACTACTTGCTTCTTCTTCTATCTGACTCTCCCAACCGCCGGATGGTTCCCCCTCTCGTTAATATGTGTTTGGTGGCCTATCAAAGGGTCACCCTGATCGAGCTTTCAGAGTCTGGATGACTCTAATTCTCTAAGGCTACGTCCAAATTAATGTGTTTTAGTTTTAAACCGGCATTTCAAAACGGAAAGGTCCAGAGGAGCGTTTTCTTTCCATATCAGAAACAATCTCTGTCTATACTAATACACCTGAAAAAGCATATCACATGACCATTCACGTAAACAGGAAGCATACTGTCTACTCTGCAGTTGTTTGCCTAGTTGCAGATCGTTCATATATCTTGCCTCCTGTGCATGTAGGCAGTTGTTGCATGATAAAATGCAAAATTTAACTGCAGAACAGCAGAGAGAACAAGGTCAGCAACGCTTGTGATTCGTTATCCATGCTGCATTCAACACTGGAAGTCGAGGCTGATGCCTTTTGTTTTGCTTCCCGGAAAAGGGCTATGTGATAGGAGCATGACGAATCAGGAAAGGATACATCGTGACTGATAAGACTCAATCAGGAAGCAAACATGGGTATCTGCGTCATCGTTTCCAAAAGCCTCCATTTTCCCTCATCCACACTGAAATGCAACACTAGACTTTTTAATCTAAAACAGGGACAGAAGCGTTTCAAAAACTCACTGTTTTCAGGGCTCAGAAACTCCGGTGTAATATGGATGGCAGGCGTAAACGTAGCATAAGTGAAGTGTTTTAAAAATATATATATATATCAGTATGGACATAGCATAGCATCAAAGGTTCCTATGCAATAAGTGTTGGCATAGGTCCGTAGCTGTTGAAATATACTTAAAATGATTTCATATGGCAATTGACACTGTCTTGAGGATGCTGCAACCATTTTGGGGTTCTGTGGCTTCACCAGTTAAACATCTTAAAATTTTATTTGCAACATTAGCAGAAAAATGTTATTGCCAGTTAAAAGACAAATAAGCTAAAACTCTCAGTCCTGAAACCTTTTTGCTATTATACAGGGTCTCCCGAAAGTCTCCATACATTGGGGAAATTAACACTTTTTAGCAAAATTGTTCATACTTAGTTTTTTTTCAGCCTTTAAGAATGCCTCAGACAAAGAAGAACATATTAAAATTATCCTCATGGCTACAGCACAAAGATCATTTAAAGGAACATATTCAAAGTGCAATTATATGCAAACACCAGATGTATTAACACGAGTTCATCATGTGTGGGAAAAATGACTCCGTGTGTGTTTGCAAAGAAATGGCAATCACGTAGAGGATGTTCTGTAAATATAGTTACATTTTACTAAAAAGTGTTAAGTTCCCCTATGTATGAAGACTTTCGGGACACCCTGTAGTATAATATCAGCCTCTTTGCCTCTCTAACTCCCATCTCTCACACTCACTTACTCTCTCTCTCTCTTCTGATTGGCTGCTGACGCTTGCCTGTCACAGTGTAGTCAGACTTCTTTTGCTTAGGCATGTTGACATTTGATGACTTTCACTGTTTCTGAGCCACCATATGATGTATGGCTATAAATTTCCAACCAATTCCAACTTAAAAGCCCTGAAAGAGCTTGTGATTTACTATTGCATGATTGTCAGGATTATTCCCAGAAGCTTAGGAGCATCATAATGCATCAAGCAATTCATAGTATTTTTCTCTCCTTACTCAAAAATCATGTTTATTCATTTTAATGGAAAAAAAAATCATATGCACTCTAGCTTTACAAAACAGATCTTTTTTGCAAGACTTTTTTAATAGGCTTATATATGCATAGAATTCTCAATGCATGCACATGGCTTTACACGATAAGAAAAAAAAAACACTTCCCATACTTCAGTCAGCTGTAGTTCTGCAGTGTGTATTTTCCAGAAGTGACTCTAATATCCAAACTGGAGACAGGAGTACTGCCCCTGAGATCTAGTTATTCAATCAAGTCCTTCAACACTGCCCTGCTACGTGACACCGGAACATTACGCATGTGAAGTGACAACACTTCCGATCACAGTTGCTCACATTGTATCTGAGTAACAATAATAGTAAGTTATTAGGAACATGCTCATTATTGATATTATTAATATGTTATTGATGCTATTTGTTTGCCTTATTGAACTGTAGCCCCCAGCTTCAAAGCACCATGCAGGTTGCCAATGACATGCCTAAGTGCATGCAAGAAATCAGTGATTACTTCCCATGAAAGGCAACAGTGCTTCTCCTTGGTCGAAATTGCCTGTCAGCCAGCCATGATGACACTCCATTTCTCTTCTTAACGCTGTGCAATCAGGCAGGTTTAAGCACAAGCACTCGGGACAAGCTCGAGCACCTGCATCAACACCTAATCAGAGAAGCATCCATCCAAATGTATCATATATAACGGCTGTGACATCCTCGACATTCAGCCAGCACCGGCCTTGGAGGCGATTATCTCTTTCTCTTAATTGATCCATTCAGCTCGCGCTACTGGAACAACAGCCTGCACTGAAAATTCAGTCAATATGCAAGATGTTTTCTCCCTCATACACAAAGCCGAGGTCATGATGTCAGGAACATGTGTTCATTTCTGTCATGTCTGCAGTTTTATAGCTGAAGCTGTCTTTCTCTCTCTGTGAGTGGAGCGTTTCTGGGTTACAGTGCCATTTCCTCACTAAACATCGCGTCACGAGACGGCCTGTCGCTAGGCAGAGAGACTACAATAACACTCCGCTTACCTGCACCCTTCGTCAGCCTCCTCACATTTCTTGTGTTCCTGCGCTGTGATGGTCCGGGAAGGATGCACCGTTACGTTTTCGCCAGCGCCATATTCCCGCTCTCCGGTCCGGTCCTGATGCGAAGACGGCAGCCTACATCCGGGCTGTTGCTACGCAGCGCGAGCGCACGGGAAAGCAGAGCACCTGAGACGGGCGGCGCGACGCACGCCGGGACCGACTGCAAATCACGGCGCGTCACGACAGCACGCGAACTCCAGCCTATAGCGACTGAGGGGATTTGGCTGCCTCGCTTTTGCTAAGTCACGGTCACAGCCGGAACTTAAGCGCGAGACACTGACAGCCGTAACCACGGCATCAAGGGCAGGTGTGGCTGTGTGAGCAGGACACGCCCCTCGGTCGTTAAAGCCACGCCCACAGCCGCACACTATTTACCCTATAGCCTAGAAAGGCAAATTATACAGTTGTATTAATTCAGGTAACGTGGCCTACTATTTTGATAGTTTTTACTATGCTACGCTACTATGTGGTTTCAATTATTGTATTCATAACTGGCCAGAATTTTAGCTACTATTTTTGACTATTTGGTATTGTTGCGTCCCAAATAGCATCCTTGCGTCCTTTTTTGGTATAACAAAATATCCTAATAGTGCGGTATTATTATCCAGTTATTGTAGCAAGTGCTTCAACAAAGTAGCCTAGTACGAAATTTGAGATCTAGTTATAAAATGGACCATCAATATCGGATGCTCTACTATATAATACTAGTTAGTATGGTAGTATATTGTATAATATAAAGCCTGGCCATAATGGCATAGCAGTAGCCTACTAACCTATGTAGCACATACAGGAAGCCTATTAACAGACTGATAGATAGGCAGTACAATATATAAGTAGGCACAATTCTTTCCTTTCCTGTTTTTATTCCTATTAGTATGCAACATTTAGTGTGCCCAGGCTACTACTTAATCCAAAACGTGTAAACTATTTTATCCTGCACCAGTTCCTGCCATTCACATGGATGAAGTCAGTATGAATGTAACCACTGCGGGGCAGTATATACAAGTCTGACCAAAGCAGATCTTTTTGTTGAAGGTGTGTGATGCTAAACCTTAACCATGCCTGTTCATTTCTAAGAATTGGATAGCTGAGTGATTTCACAATTGGGACTATGTCCCACTGATATTATATCTATAAATATGTAAAGCAAAGTAAAGTAAAGTAAGGGTAAATGACTATTTTTTATAATAGGTAAAGTGTACTTCAAGACAACATATGTGCATGTTTAAGATAAATATCATAAAATATAAATAATACAGCTACAGCACTTGTTCAAACCCCACTATAACTACACTTCCTTGAAATCATTAAATATCTTATTATGTTTGCATTATGGTGTGAATGCATTTAACATCTCTTGCTTGAAACCTCCTTTTCCATGACTCGTCTGCTAAAGGTTATGAAAAATGTAGACTACATTATAATTCAAATTTTTATATTCACCCTACCTGAAAACATTTATTCCTAATAAAATATATGACATATTCCACAAATTACTGAAAATTCATTATCTGAATTTCCTGACAATCATAGGAAGAAGAAAATTAAGTTCCCTCATTCTGTTTTCTTGATTTTCAATAATATTATGTCGACTTATGAGGTAACTTGGCAAGCACAGCCCTGTTACACCAACTGTAGACTCGAGGTAAAGGATTAATTTTAAAAAAGACTACTTTAATTCTGTTATTTAACAGTAAAATGCAGTAATTGTCAGCAAAAAGACTTTGTAATAAATAAATAATAAAGTTGCCTGAAATGAGTGTATTGCCTAAATGGATAAATGCACATTTTTTTCAGTTTCACTGTTTATATATATTTTTTTAAGATAGTTTTTAAAGTTTCATTATTAGGAACTGCAAGGTCTAAATGACACCCCAGTCCTGGAATCACCCATCATTCCAGATGAAAGCTGTGGTTCCAAATACATTTTATATATTTATTTTATTAATCCACTCCTTAGTTAATGTGCAATGAAATAGGTTGGCGGGCGGGTCACCCAGGATGCCTTTCTGTGCGGGGTTTGCATGTTCTCCCTGTGCATGCGTGGGTTTCCTCCCACAGTCCAAAGACATGCGGATTAGGTCAGCTGGCTACTCTAAATTGCCTATAGGTATGAATGCGAGCATGTGTGGTTGTTTGTCTGTGTTGGCCCTGTGGTGGACTGGCGACCTGCCCAGTGTGTACCCGCCTCTCGCCCGAAGATGCTGGGATTGGCTCCAGCTTCCCCGCGACCCAGATGGATGAAATAGGTTGGCTATTTAGATTTTAGATTTTTTTAGACAACCTGAGGTAGAGTTCAGGATACTGGGAGCCACGTGAGGTTCCTGAATACAGTATATCTGGAGTGATCTACCACCCAAAGACATCCATCTCAACTGCCGAATCAATCCTGATGAAAGGAAGCTAAACTGTGCAGATCAACACATTTTGTGTTACTCAAGTCATCATTATTGTCCTATGTACACCATAGTCGCTTATTTAAAGTATTATGTGACAATAGGTAAAGCAGTACAACATAGCTAGACCTCTTTTTGCAATGAAGCAGCACTTTGAATCTTTCCTAGGCTTTTTTTCTTTCTACAGAAAGAGCATGATTTCTCAACATTAGACTAATGCAGAAGCTTTGTAGTTGACAGCCCAGTTGACAGCCCCCACAGTCCTCTCCAGCTTACCATCCTCTCTCTGTGCCTGACAGGATCCTTTTCCATGCTGCCATGTAATGAGACAAGACTGGCTAGAAATGTTTTAATACATTAAAATCAGTAAACAATCACATTACTTATGTCTGGCCATCAGCACAGTGCTTCATACATCATACACACCCATACAGTGCTTCATACACAAGAGTTAATAAATTCTCTTATTTAATTCTTTTGTACGAACCATTTGAAACCCCATACACTGCATAGCTATAAGCCTGTGTTGAAGCTTTATTCAAGCTATTTACACTTTATGTTGTAATTTTTCAACGAGCTTGGCTCCATGCACTAATTGTTGACATAAGAGTAATAAAAAATAAATATGCCAAAGCTTATTCACTTAGTCAAGAACACTTGACAGGCTTGAAAAGGCTACAGGCGTGCATTATACTTAAAGGTGTTTTTCTGAAACAGCAGATTAAGGAAATGTTTCTAAATTACATCACTTGTGAAATTCATTTCAGGTGCCAAAGAGCAGCCACTCTCTCCCTCCAACTGAACGTCTATCTTTTCTTGTTTTTGTTGTATGTGCTTTAATGTGGAACCTGAGGTACTACCATGTTTATTAGAAGATATGGTTTGGACCCTATTAAAATATACAATGAAAGCTTAAAAGCTAAAATTGCAATTTGATTTGATTCACACATGCATAATAGAAAAACATGTTTCACATAAACATTCATCTGTTTCTCAAGGATCTGCCCTTAGGCTGATATTATAAGTGAGTTTCAACTAAACAGGTTTTTATAGGGGTTTATTTCTCAGTACTAGGAAATGTGTTGAAATTATTGTCTGTGACAATCACACATGCACTATACATGTAGTGGATAGAGATTAGATAAAAAAAAAACTGCTGAGTATTCATTTAATACAAAAATGTATATGTATTGTTTGATTGTATACTCATACAGGTGTGTGTATGAGCTGCATTACTTATGACATTACTATTTGAGGCATACAAACCCGTAATAATAATTTATGTAACTTGGCATTCACAGAATTAATATCAATATGGCCTTTTTAGTTTTCAGGCAAATTCATTTGTCCATCATGTGGTTAAGATTTCCATATTAAATATTCCATATTTTCCATATCCCAGATTAAGATAAGTGAAATGAGATCAGACCGAATTACAGATTTTAGATACTACGTAACAAACTGTCCAATTCATAACAGACGTTATTTCTGCTGGTGAAGGTAATTAGTCAAGGCTCAAGTGGTCAAGGCTGTAAGTAGTTAAGGCTCAGTTTCTGCCTCACTACATGGTGTGTGGCTTTGTGTCCCAGCTGCCTGCTGGGACAACTACAGGAGAGACACAAGGCCTGTCAAACCACCCAACATCAGCCGACACAGATAAGGCTCAAAATAGAAGCTCACCTTCTCCTCACAGCTGCATTCAACACAACACACATACCTCAAAGAATCAAACAGCTAGGACTGACACAACAGATAATATCATTCACATATGTGTTTAAGAGTGTACATTCAGCATTTAAACAAAGAGGGTTTCTTTTTTTATTGAAATACCAAGTGACATTTTTTAAATCCTTAATCATTTTGTCAGTCTTCAGAAACTGAATCAAAATAATTAATGTAAAGTTTAACTTTCTTCAGGAGACAGATTTTCAGGAAAAAGTTTATAATTGGGCTATCCTAAATTGCTCCTAGTTTGTTCTAGTTGTGTCTTGTTTCTCCGACAGACTCTGTATCCACCATGACTCTGATCAGGATAAATTGGTTTATGAAGAAGAAAGATTGGTGGTGCCAATAATCTTAAAGCAGCCTATCCATCTCTAAGTCTGACATGCATTCTGAGATGCTTTTCTGCTCACCGCAATTGGTTATTTGAGATACCATAGCTTTGAGATACCTGTCAGCTCAGACTAATCTGGCCATGCTTATCTGATCTCTCTCATGAACAAGGCAGTTCTGTCTGCAGAAATGCCACTCACTGGATGGTTCTTGTTTTTCACACCACTGTTCTGCATGAAAATCCCAGAAATACTCAAATCATGTGGCACCAATAACCATGCCACTGAGATCACATTGTTCCCCAATTAGAGACTGGATGGAACATTAACTATTGGTTATTGACCTATATCTGTGTGGTTTTACATGTTACCACATGATTAGTGATTGAACATTTGCATGGATGAGCAGCTGTATAAGTTATAAAGTGACCAGTGAAGGTATATATGTCTTAGTAGTGTGTTAGGCCACCACATGCTGCCAGAACTGCTTCAGTGCACCTTGGCACAGATTTTACAAATCTTTGGACCTGTACTGGGGAGATGAGCACCATTTTTCCAAAAGATATTCCTGCAGCTGGTGTTTTGATAATAGTGGTGGTTGATACCTGATGACTGTGAAGGCCATAGCATATCAGGCAGAATACCTGGGCTGGTATTCTTAGTGAGCCAGTATCAGAATGTAGTTACTAGATATTTGATGATAGAGACTTCTAAGCACTTCAAGTGACTTAATGACATAATGACATAAATGTAAATGATTTACATGATTTTCATAATCATCAAACACACTGTATATGACAATACAGGAGGGTGGGAAAACCACTACATAAATAGCATTGATCAGCTACTTAGAAATAATAAAGTATTGCAATTCAATATAGTGTAATGCAACTTTGCTGTAGGTATTTTAAAGAGCAGTAGAGCATTCGTATCATTATGCAAACTCTAATATTGCACATTCAGTAGAGTACTATTAAATGTTCTCTATATTCAGTGTTCATTGTTATCCATTGCAGTGAATAGCAGCTTTGATGCTAAGGTTTGCTCAGGTCTCATTGCAGTCACATGCATTAACACACAGTGGTATACACACAGTCATACATACTTAATAATAGGACGGAATGGCAGGTCACAGTTGGCACTGTGTTCATCTATAGGGTGTCTTTGTTTGACAATAGAGCTCTGAGAGATAGAGATAAGCATCCACATTCTGCATTGTTCCCTCATGACACTAATCTCTTTCACAAATGGGCTGGGTTCTGAAACTATAAACTATATGAAGAAGGAAAAAATTATGTTTTATAATTATGTTTTAAGTAAATCACACTTGTGTTTAAGCACATAATATTAATTAATTAATTAATTATGCATGAGAGTGGGTATCATTGCAGCCTTGACCTGGATATATGTGAGTGAAAAAATCAATGAATGATGAAATGATGTACACAAACTGCATACAGGGATATTATATAACGTATTATGATCTTTTGTGTATTGTTCATAGCAGATCAATGCATAGCCTCCTATCTCTGAGCCACCTCAACACTGTGCTCTCTTTTAGAGCAATAAACAACATGTTTGTGTTAATGTAATAAGTACTTCATGCATAAATTCCCCATGCTCTTTTGTATTCTGTATGATATTCCCACATTTGTTTGACAATAAATCAAGGATCCACTCAAGGGTTACTTCTAAATAAATGATTTGTTCTTGTGCATTTGTTCCTGTTGCTTAGTCTTCTAATTTTTTTTATTATTAATTGTTTTTTATTGTTAATTGTTATTAACAATTATACCATTGCACTGTTAAAATATCAGTTCTGATTAGTCTGAAGGTGTTGTATTTTATAAAACAGCTCCGACACTGCAAATCACGGGTCATCAGCTTTATAAGAGATAGTGTACAGTCCTGTAGTACGTTTTGTAGTTATTTTTTTTAGAGAGATGAACCCCAACAGACAGTTGATTTTTGAATTTAGAAATCATTCAGAAATAAGAAAACTCATGTTCAATTTGTTTTAGGGATGATCCCAGGCTGTAACCCAGAATTTCTTATTTTCTTAGGCCTCTCTTTTTCCATTGATTAGTCAAATAAGGGACAAAACAGGACTGGGAGTGTAAGTGTTTGTGCTACCAACTGTTCATGTGTTTGTTTCTGTAACCATGGACACTCCAAATTAGTTTGCTGAAAGTTTGACTCCATTAGAATCTTGTGATGGTCATGAAAATATATGAACATCGTAATATCCTTCTATTTTGTATTGAATATTGTACCAAATTAGATGTTGAAATAAGATGTTAATAATTAGAATATAAACATAGATATTTACATAATACAATGTTGAAAAAAAAAAAAGATTTGTAAAGATTTTGGTTTGCTAATTCACATCACTTAATTGGTATCAGTTGTGACTTGACCTGACCTCAACTGCCATGCAAAAGAAAAAGCTTAATTCAACCAGCAAACTGCTTTACTTTTTATATTATAGCATTCTGAGATTTGGTTTACCCTAAATCTAACCCTTCTCAGCCTAAACAACGGGCTTTACAGATAGCCAGTGTTGAACAACAGTTCAGCTGTACCACTGTTATTGCATTATTGCACTCCTGACTAGTTTAGCAAGTTTTGAGCAGTTTTCGAGGGTCTCATGACTGCTCACAATAATGCAGTATTATATATTCAGGTACTCTGGATTGGTCTGCCCAAATATGTTTCTTTTTTTTTTTTTTTACAAAGCTATAATAAGTATGAGTTACAATGTGACTTTCCCTTACTGGGTGTGATTTTCACCAAGGTTCGTCAAACTACGAAAAAGGGAGTGGTCAGAGTGCGCAGCGTATATATATATACACACATATATACATATATACATATATATATATATATATATATATATGTGTGTGCGTGTGTGTTTGTGTGTGTGTGTGTGTGTGTGTGTGTGCGGATATGCCAGGTTTCTTTCACATCTGCCTTTAGATTGTTTGCATTTGAGAGTCCCAATCTGCTTTGCACTTTAACAGGTATGTTAATGCTCTCTTTACTTCTTTATTTTTGTGAGTTCTTGTGCATGTAGGATAGCCCATCATTTTAACCAAAATGTTCTGTTTACTTATTTAATTTTTCATTATATGACATTTTCTTTTTTGAAAATATACTGTCTACATTCTATTGCTAAATGTATAATGCCCTACACTCATTTATATACTGTATTTTTGATGTTTAGTATGTCTGCATTGCAAAAAATTGGAGAAATAAAATTATGGTTTGGACTGCAAATGCACTGCACATTTAAGTGGTCTTAAAACACTCATTTGAATCATATGGACATATTTGTTCATTAAAATGCACATCGATCCCTTTTTTTACTATATAATTACTTATAAATGAAAGCATCCAGTCTGTTTAACATGATTATTATATGCAGATGGTAAATTATTCTCTAGCATCTGGAATGTTATATTAAACAAAATGTCTTAACATGAAACAGATACGCGGACTAACATGAGCATGTTTAAGCCTGCTTAGTTTTTAACCTCACAGCTCGCTCTGCATGTGTAGATGTGTCAGAATGGTATAGCTTCTCCATATTGTTTACTACATTATATGCAAAACCCACAACCTATACCCAATGTTTATTCCTGATCCACAGCTTCCAAACATGATGAACTGCCCATCAGATGGATCCCAGGGCAACTGTATATGGCCTAGCCAGAGCACTCAACAACCAGGGGCGCCAATGTGGCCCAGTCAACCATACCAACCTTGCTGGCCCTATCAGCCCAACCAGGTTAACTGGCCTGGGATGCAGGCCACTGTACCAAACTGGCCA
The DNA here is from genome assembly GCA_030068235.1 of Notoglanidium macrostoma. Taxonomy (NCBI): domain Eukaryota; kingdom Metazoa; phylum Chordata; class Actinopteri; order Siluriformes; family Auchenoglanididae; genus Notoglanidium; species Notoglanidium macrostoma. Next base: position 6,808,523 of record JAQQZR010000020.1, read on the forward strand.
GCTTACCAGCCAGCACCACCCACTCAGTCAGTTTGGCCAAGTCCTCCACCCATGGTACCTAGCCATCCAATCTCACCAAGCCAATCATTCCCACCAAGTCAACCAAGCCAACCCATCTCACCAAGCCAATCAATTCCACCAAGTCAACCATTCCCACCAAGTCATCCAAGCCAACCAATGCCACCAAGCCAAGCAATCCCATCAAGCTGGCCTTCTCAGCTCCCCAATGCCATTCCCCCAACATGGCATGGAAACCCTGGGCAGTCAGGATGGCCTAACCAGGGCTCCACTGGAGTTCAGCAGCATTCATGGCCACCTGTCCCACCCACAGGGCCTGTGGTAAGTCACTGGACTTTGGCTGTAGATACTTGCAATTTTTAACCTTGATCTACAATTTTTAAATACACTTAGCAACTCACTCCTTTATCTATAATCATGATTGACTGATAACGGTGAAGTGTTTAAACGGTCAAGTGATAAAATGTTGTTCGAGTGTGCAGTTAAACAGAACACAACCCTAAACTGGTGCAATTTGTTTTGACCTTAGTCAGTCCCGTTCAACATGAATTTTCCCAGAGGCATCTATGATAAGCTTATGCTTACAATAAGAGGACAAGTGAAGCCTGATGCAAAAATGTGAGTGAACAGTCTAAGATAAGATATTTTAACCAATATGTTTAAATAACAGAAAGGATATGTACTATAGTTTTAATTAATACACACAAATATCTAATAATTTAGTCAAGATTCACAGTAGCAGTTAGCCCTTTAACACTCCAGCTTTAATTTGATCTTTGGATTTGGCCAGGTTTACTGTTAATTTCGTGCGTGGTAATGACATCGCTCTGCACATCAACCCACGCTTCAATGAAGGGGGGAAGCAGGTGCTTGTTCGCAACCACAAGCTGGGGGATCAATGGGGACCAGAGGAGAGAACTCTTCTAGCACCATTTCCCTTTGCGGCAGGACAATACTTTGAGGTGAGACAATGCAATAAAGAGAAAACATATATGGTAAAAGCTGCTAAAAAGTCAGTACAAATAGAAGTTTATGGCATCATATAAATGTGATTAACCCTTGAGCACTCCAGTAATATGAAAATTTCAGTTAATTATCATTTTGAATGCAGACTTGAGCTCTGCATATATTTACAGGATCTCCCCTTCTTCTATAGATGAAGATCCTCTGTACGGTCAATGAATTTAAAGTGGCAGTCAATAACACCCCTGTATTTGAGTTCAAGCACCGCATCAGAGAGGTGAACCAGATTGATCGACTCAACATCCTGCATGATGTCAGTCTTGCATCTGTTAACGTGGACACTCTTCCCTGAGACACTGCTTTATCTAACTTACCCCATCAACACTGGTGTTTCTGAGCATTATACACATGTAATGTTAATTCTGCTGTCCCTTACCCGTGTTAGTCCATTTATGTTGCAATGCAAATATTTCAATATGGACACTATGCAAGTCTATGATCATTTCTATGATTTTTGTTATTCTATGATCAATAAAGAATCATTTAACAAAACTGATGCAAAATGACTACGGTTGATTAAAGAAGATGGTTAAAGTCAGCAAAAAGGTATTTAACCAATCCTACTTTATTTTAAGAACAATAGCAACAGCAAGTGAAATGGAACCTGTGGTACAAAAGTCACAACCAGAAACACATCAATAAACAAACAAACTCACCCTCTAGTTAAAAACCACTTAAGGCTTCATCTTGTGCTCACAGCTTTCTCCCTTTTGAACTTAATAGAATACATATGACATTTAAAATTTAAATAAAAATAAATAAAAATCCAGCATGTATTAAAAAACATAAATGCATATAGTTACTTAGAACACAAACACATGTACATTAAATTATACTTGCAAAAACCTCTCATGTAAAACCACAGTATAAAACTTGGTTGTTCGTTCTTCGGGCAGTGTTCAGAAAGCGAAGAACGAACACTAAAACTAAATTCATTAAAATCTGTGCAATACTGTCAAATTGTGCTCTTCACTCCTCATATTTCCTTTCTGGTTAGATATCCAGTGCATAATTCACATCTTCACTACTATATTAGTGAAGTCAGGATACTGGTCTCATATAGAGATTGAGACTAGATTTTGTGTTCGAGTCTCTTCTCTACAGACTCCAGTAGAAGCTGAGAGTACTGCTCCAGCAGCGCCAGTGTCTTCACTTCACCTTCTCTAAGTACAGTCGTCCCTGACACAGGAGAGAGTCCTGGAACAGCCTCCAGCTCAGAGCGTGCCATGAACAACGCCTCCATCAGCACACGCTTCATCTCCTGCTGCTCCAAACCCACATTTCCAACAAAGGAGTTCACCTAATCCGACACACACAGACACACACAGACACATGATCCAAATTGGCTTTGAAACTAACAACTGAAGATCGAATTCAGCATATACACAAGGGTCACAAAGTCCAAGGTAGTCAATTTGAGCATTTGCTATAACATCTGTATTTAAATAAATAATTTCCTATGGATCCAGACTTTTGGGACACTCTGTGTATATATTGTTGTTCAAATGGATCACTGCACTTACCATCGTGTACAGCTGTGTAGCCTTCTTCAGGTTATTGTACAGCTCTGCAGCAGCCTGTCTGCAAGTCTCCAGGTTCATCGAGAGCTCTGCTGGAGGATGAGATATTGGACATGGGGATGAGTAACTGAATTATAGAAGCTGTTTTAGGGCTGACCTTCACAATGGTGCAGTTTACAGCTGTAACATGGACAATATGGACTAAAATAACATTGAGATTCCATTGCTACACATTTTGGTTATGGACAAGCTTGTCAAGGTTAGGAACAAGCTGCTATTAGTTTATTTCAAAATAATTGCTGGTTTAAAAAAAAAAAAAAAAAAAAAAAAAAAAAAAAAAAATAAATGTGCCTTGCATCAAAAAACGCACAAAAAAAAGACTTTGAGAAAACTGTCTAAAATAAAAATAAATAAATACAATTTGTTAGTCATTTGTTGATTCTGCTGCATTAGTACTGGAAGTGAGAATCGCTCCAATGACAATGTATTGTGCTGCGCTAGTAGGGCTGGGTGATGTTGCAATAACAATACGTTGTAGAAATTATCATATGATTTTCTCAGAGCATTGTTGGTATCAGTACTTTTACAATACTGACCACGGTCATTATAACTCATAGCCAACATCAGATGTTGAGATTATTACTGGACCTTTTTTTGCTGGTGTGGCATGCATATTTTAATTCCAACAAAATAAATACCACTACATATACTGCACACTACATATTACTTGTGAAACAATAGCAGATTCACCCTACAATCAGTAACGGTGCATATAGTACACTTAAAAAAAAAAAAAAAAAAGAGACAAGGCATAATGATAAATTGAAAGAGCGTGCAGATACCAGAATAATGAAGAAACACCTCAAACCTTGATCAGGCTGGCTCTTGCATGACCCATTGCAGGTCTGGACATCCACTAGGTGGTGTTGTAGGGTGCAAGATGAAGTTTTAGGGCCCAGTGTGTCTTTTACAGACACAGGCTGAGAGACGGGGATGGGGAACACAGACTTTGTAGGTTCCACCTTACCCTTTGAATAGCATTTATCTCCAGTCTTCACAAACGTGTTGGTGACTGCAGCAGAGTCTGTGCTGGGCGTTGGTGTGGACCTGCTGGGATACTCGGACAAAGGGTTACTCATTCGTGCTGAGACACGGGCTTTGGTGATTTTAACAGCAGGGTTTGGAGGACATCCACCATGGCTTAACCTTGATTCAGCCGAGTTGTTTAGACCAGGGAGAGGAGCAGATAGAGATGGCAAATGAGACATACTGGCACGAGGAGGACTGGTAGGGGATGACCCTGAACATGGAGAGGTCTGACCACTGCACAGGTTCAGAGGAAGACCTTCTTTGAGGGACATGACTTTGGCTCTGGAGCTGGTGGTGGGACTCATGTACGAGCGAACTTTGGGACGTCGTATAGTGTTTGGGCTTTCCCATGGCTGGGGAGATGGCGAGTCTGTGGGAGACGGGTGTCGGTGGATTGAATCATTCCTGTCCGCAAGAAGGTCAGGTGTGGAAGGTCGAGACCCTTGCTTCAAAAGGGACGTGGTTACACACTTTCGACCTTCAAAGAAAAAAAAGATAAGTGTTTTTTCACCTATAAATGAGCAAGTAAAGACTAACTTTGATTTTAAAAATATCTGAAATCAACATACTGTTTGCTGTTAGGTTGAGTGCTGACATGGATTTGACAAGTGGCTTGTCTACAGGGCTGATCACCTTAGATGTGCTTATTGGGCTGGTCACATTCTGCACCCTGCAAGAGTTCCTCCTCTTGGGGGCTGAGCGTAGCTGCTCTAAACTGCATGCGTCTGCTCTCTGCTGCAAGTGCAAGGGATGTACTGTGGACACCAGGGGTTTGAGTACAGCACATCTTTCAGACTTTTTCTCAGTCTTGGAAAGGAATTGGGAATGCCTCCTAACAACAAACATACGCAATGGAAATCATATTTGTGCAAAATCATCAGGTAATCAGGCAAGCCAATAAGTTAACATGTCAATCATACCTGGGGGTGGAGCCTTGGGCAAAAAAACATGAAATGCTGTTCTGGGTTTTGGGTTCATTATCTGTTCATTGGACATAAGCATAAATCAGGTAATAAATGGTAAAACTATAAACATCAGAATTCATACATGTGTACTCAACATATAGATTTTAAATCACCGCTACCCGTGTTGGTGTCAGCCATTGTCTCAAAGAGTTTCTTAAAGAAACACCCTTGCTCAGAGCTCTTTGGTTGGTGAAATGACCTTCCTCTTGCTGCCTCCTCATCCTCCTCATCAGTGCTAAGTGGTTCAGGATCATCTGAGCCTATAAGCGGTAGGGAAAAAAACATGACATTCAGTACTATAAAGACGTCTATTGAGATTCACCAAATTAAGTTCTGTGGATATCCTGTCAATATTTACACACACACACACACACACACATACATATACACACACATACATACATACATACATATATATATATATATATATATATATATATATATATATGAGATAGAGAGAGAGAGAGACATAAAAACACACACACACACACACATACATACATATATATACACATACATTATATATAGCATATATGTGATTATTGCAGATTTTCACACACATCCCTGAACAGCACAATAAATAAAAAAAAAAAAACATAAACTTGAGACTCATTTTTAACATAAGGTTAATGGCAGTTCTTGTGGTAATAGAAATGCTAGAAGAACATTAGGGCATTTTATTAAAGTTTCCATTTTATAGCAAGGTTTCAGATCCTAATGCAGACTGAATATTTCTCCTGCTATGTCTTTTAAACTAGCTCCTTACCCAATTTTACCCTCTGCAAGAAGATAGCCTAGGTTATGATATGATAAAACATTTCCACATTCCTTTTGGTGGAAATATATTTATGGCTTCCTACAGTTGAGTTGTCATTTGCAGTATGTTATATGCACAAAAATAGTTGTCCAAAATCTGCCAGAATTCAGTCACTGTGAAATCTGACATTTTTTCCCCCAAACTGCCATGCCTATATATTTTTATAGAATTCCTTAAAAGTATTTATATATTTAAGAAACATCACACTCAAATTCGTGCTGGTGTACTGAATATCAGCACAGCTATTATTCAGTCCGCAGCCAGAGATAATCATAACCATGCTAATATTCAGCACAACAGCATGACCGAGTGTGATGTGCTTCCTTTCTTTTTTTGATCATCATCTGAAGAACTTTCATATTTTAAGTCAGAAGTTATATTCCTGAAAGGCATCATTTGCCAGGTCTGCTGATGATGTCGTAACTGCAATAGTAAACATGGAATTTTAGCGAACACAAGAGAGTAGAGTAATACACACAGTGAAATGTCCCAGTGCTGTTATACTAAATATTGGGACTCTTGGAATGCTGATCGATCAATCAAATTAGTGGACCAGAAGTAACTGTTTAACAGCATAATGATTTAGAAGAGGCCTATGCTGTATACAGAGACTGGGTTGAAACTCCACCGAAGAATAAATCCAGCAGAAATGTTGGATCAGACCATTTATTTAAAGCCATAATATTTATTTTGGTAAGCAAAGCTCCGAACATCTGTTAGCTGTGTATGAGGGCAGAATAAATATCTACAGAGAGCTTGCAGCTTTGCTTGGTGACATATGTTAGCTAATAACAGGGTGTCCTGCAGGTGGTTGTGTGAGTGGTGTATTAAATGTGCAGCTTTATTTATGATTACACCTTTGGTTTTTCTTTGCAGTTGGGATTCTGACCTTCATGGGCCTGCAATGGGCTGGATCCTCCACTGGCATAGCCCATGGAGCTGCCTCTGTCAGGGCTGTGGCTGTCCTGGCACTGGCCTTTCTCCTCCAGCTGCTGGTATGCTTCTGGCAAGCTTCCAGTGCTTGTGTACAGTTCTGAGCTCAGCAACACATCCTCGGGTTCAGCAGATGAGGCAGGAACGTACCAGGCTGAGTCAGGAGGAGTCTGCTGCTTCTTGCTCCGTTTCTGAGTTAGTGTGAGGAAAAATCATTAATAACTTACACACAACACCTCTTCTCTTTAGGTAATCAGCTCTAAGACTAGTTACAATTCTGTGACAATTACTTCCTAGTGAGCCTTCATTCATCTTCAGTAACCCAAATATTCACTCGCCGTTCGCTTTATTAGGAACACCCGTATATCTGCAGCCTAATGCAATCATCCAATCAGCCAATTATCTGATGCATAAAATCAGTCAAAAGCTTCAATTAAAGTTCACATCGATGTCAGAATTGGAAAAATGTGATCTATGACTTTGACAGTGGCGTAGTTGTTGGTGCCAGAAGGGCTTGTGTGAGTAGATCAGAAATTGTTGATCTCCTGGAATTTTCATGCACAAAAGTCTCTATAGTTTACATGGAACGGTGCGAAAACAAAAAACATCCAGTGAGCAGTAGTTTTGTTGGTGGAAATGTCTTCTTTGTAAGAGAGGTCAGAAGAGAATGGCCAGACTGGTTCAAGCTGAGCAGAAGGCTACAGTAACTCAAACACCCACTCTTAACAACCGCGGTGAGCAGAAAAGCACCTCAGAATGAGCAACATGTTGACACTTCAGGTGGATGGGCTACAACAGAAGATGATTACACTGGGTTCCACTCCTGTCAGCCAAGAACAGCAATCTAAGGCTACAAAGGGCACAGGCTCACCAAAACTAGACAACAGAAAATCAGAACAAGACTTTTGACCTTTTTCCAAGCTCTTGGCCAGTATCCGCAAGACATTATGCACTGTGCTGGTGTCAAATGATTGACTGATTGGATGATTACATGAATGTGAGGATGTTCTTAATAAAGTGAACAGTGAGTCTATATCCATATATATATTGAATATGTTCCCAATGAATGCATTATAAAACAGCATAAAAGATATTGTCTATGAACTGGACATTTTAACAGTTAGATCTGTCCTCCATAACAGCTTTACCACTAATCAATGAACTATTAAAAATAACATCCAACATCCTCTTACTGTAAAATCTAGCAGTGCATTATGGATGCAGAAGTATAGTGAACTCACAGTGTCTTTGTGCAGACTGGCAGTGCTGCTGCAGGCCTGGTCGATCATCTGACCCGTGGAGTCACTGAGGGGAGAGCCGGGCGTAGAAAAGGAGTCAAACTGCCCAAGTTCCATCATAGACGACGCCATCAGCTCAAATGAGCCCATCCTAAAATTCCAGCGTTTTCTCCTGCGTGGAACCTCAGGCACAGATGTCTCGGACATGCACGAACCTGTGGACGACTCCTGGAACTATCGGGCAAAGCAAAAGGAACAGTACAGTTGTATTAGTGGAGCTGATTTTCTAATAACAGCACAAAATGTTTTATTCTTCTTATACTTCAGTAATTTGTCAATTACTTTAGCAAACTGACTTGTTAAGGGAACATATGCAAAAATGAATTATGATACTTGAATGAGACATGAATCACAATGAATAGGTTTGCTGGCAACATTCTAGCAACGTAGTGGTTACATTTTTACATCTGCGAAAATCTGAAAACCTTGCAACCACGCTTAAGAAGCATAAACAAATGTGTGTGAATGAAACGCAAATCACTTCTGACCTTAGAGGAGTCCCAGTCATTCGTGTCATCAGAAGCACCTGTAACAGAGCAAAATCAATAATGACATCTTAAATGACAGAATTTCATGTACAGTGATGGTGAAGAGCATGAATGTGTTACCCTGATCCTCTTCTAATGATGTTTGGTGCATATCATGATCATCTGGGCTTCGGATATCCTCAAACCTTTCTTCGTCATCATCTTTCTCACTCTCAGAGGAGCAGATCAGTAGAGACAGGCTGCTGTGCATCTCCAGGCTGCTTGAGGAAGCCCGTCTGAAATGCACCAAGCTTGTGAGCCACAAGGACACTCACCTGGCTTATTCATGCAGGAAAAAAAAAAGCTGTGCTGCAAAACTTTATTGGTATACCTGGTCAGTGAATCTGCAAAAACCAGACTGCCCTGACAGTGCGTGAACTGATCCAGCCTTTCCCTCATGTTAAAGGTCAACTCAGGACCGAGACGCCATATAAAGATGCAGCTACAACACACAGCACATCTCAGTCTGGTACACACATGGGAAACAAAATTGTAGGTTCATACATAAAGGATCACTACCAAACCCACAGCCCTACCTATCTCCCGAAGCTGAAATCAGATGCCTGCAGTCACTGGTGAATTTAATGCCAGTTATGGTTTCTGCAAGCAGACAAGTGGAGAAAACATTACACACGGTCACTCTCATTTTCTTTCAAATCATTAAAGGAATAGGCATTTTTTTCACTATGTAAACAGTCACAAAAAGATTTACAGAAGTTCAGATATACACTTGCATCTAAAATTATTCAACCTCTATTGCAAATTAGGTTTACTAAATGGCAAAATTTACAACTTCCAGCTGTTTGCAATAAACAAAAACAAGAACAATTTAAATAGTTCGACACAACTAATATTACAAGTGGTTGCACCATATTAAACACAAAATGCCACTTTTAATGACTACTGCAGTTTCAAAATGATTCAACCCCTTCATGACGAGCATCTTCAGTACTTAGTAGAGCACACTTTTGCTGTTAGGACCTGCTGCAAACATAATGCATAGCCAGACACCAGCTGCTGGCAGCGTTCCTGGGAAATCTTAACCCATTCCACATGGGCAATGACCTCCAAGTTACTAATTCTTGGGTTCGCGTGCTGCAACCACCTTCTTCAAATCCCACCAGAGATTTTCTATGGGATTCAGGCAACTGTGACCGCCACACAATAATCTTCCAGGACTCTTTCTGAAACCAAGCCTTGGTGGACTTTGAAGTATGCTTAGACTTACATCCCTAAGAACAAGTCATAGATGACTGTGGCAAGGAAAAACTCCCCAAGATGGCATGTGGAGAAAACCTTGACATCAAAAGGAAGACCATTCACTGCTGGGCAAAAAAAATAATCTAACTAATTGTAATTTTCCTCTTACACCATATTTAGCTTACTAGCTTAACACGTTAGCTCTCTGTGGCTTTAGTGCAATACTATAATACTAAAACATGTTTTGACTGATCAGTTACATTTGGGAAAACTGCATACATATGGAATTTCTTCTAAACTGTTACTTTTACAGGTCAATTGAAGACGGCACATATATACCTACCAATTAGTCTCAGGTTAGCTAAAAATCAAAACAACTCGATGTTAACCAGCTAAGCCAGTGTTTACCCGAGTGGCCGAATGTGGCAGCCAGACACTCTCCAGTTCGGAAGTCAAACAGGCTGAGATTCTTATCTGAGCAGCTGGTGGCTACATACAGGCCAGACGGGTCAATCTGCACCTGTAAAACATACACATGATGTTAAATCTAAAATGTCTACTTACAGGCATTCATTCTGTAAGCTATGTGATGTGGTGAAGTCCAGCATACCCTTAGAAGGCTGCCGTCTTCAGCCTGAGAGCCCTTAAAGGACTTTTTCTGCTTCCCACTGCTTATGTTAAACACTCTGTCAGATGAAATTGCATTAAGATAGAATGTGCAGTTTATAGCTACAGATAAAAAAGTTACAACGTTCCATAGAATGTCAATGGGAGCAGATCCTTCATGCAAGAGTACATGTGAATGAAGTCACCTGACGTTTCTGTCCTGACAGCCTACAGCTGCATACTTGAAGGTGGGATCCACAGCCATGTCATGAAGAGTGCTCTTTCTCACCACGTGGTGTGTGCGTTTAAATCTCACTCCTTTGAAAATCTGTGTTTGTCAAAAAGAAAAAAATAGGTGCCAAACACATGCGATACATTTTCCAATTCTTTGATTAAAAGGTGCAGATTGTAATTTGTAAAAGTGCTTATAGGCCTAGAAAAGAAGCAATACGACTCAACTTTTCTATTTTCCCTACAATCACATGCATAGGATCAACAAAAAGTCTGGTATTGTGGGTTAATACCTTACAATAATACAGAAATCGTAATGGAATCTCTAGAACAGCCCTTATGAAAAGCCCTGCAATGAAAACAACTAGGAACATCTTCAACTAACCAGGAGGACTTCTGGAACTGGAACAAGAACTGAAAATGGGTCACTACTAATAGTTGAAATACCTCAGCAGTCCACAAACTACTTGTAAGCCAAAGGCCACTCACCCTGTGGGCAGTGCGGAAGTACACACTCTTATCAGCGCCACAGCTGATCATCCTCACCTTCCCCTCATTGGCTGCAGAGGTCAGATGCCATACCAAGAAGAATGAGGAAAGAAAGTAATGGAGGTTAAATGCGAGAGGAAAAAATGTTCCACAAGCAGAATCATAGAATTTTAATTTCATGAGAGAAATTGAGCCAGAAAATGATGACATTACTACACAACAATTTTTTTTTTTTTTTTTTTTTTTTTTTTTTTAAAAAGTCTTGCTTCCCTGAAAGCTTTTTGCTGATTGTGACAGGTACCTACTGGGTTGCACAAATATAGTTTTGGTTTTACTGCATCACGTAGGAACTCTGAGAAACAGACATTTAAATGTTTACTGACAATAACGTATTTAGTCACGTTTATGTGTCGCATAAGCTATTAAATTTGACAGAATTAAAAGTGTTTTGCTCCTGATTTTCTTTTGTATTCAATGTCTGCTGCATCACGTTGCAGTGTCCTACAGCAGTCGGCAAGCATTGACGATACCAGGGCAACTGGAATCCGTTTCTCCATCGTAGCAATGTCCTGGTGAAACCTTTCACCGTGTTCGATTTGCGGGGAAGAAGTCCAGGTGTGAGTGGAGGAAATGAATCTTGAGTGCCATGTTGCACTTCATTGTCTTGTATGCTTTGAGAAGTTTGTCTACCAGCTGAATGTAGAATTTGCTGAGGGCAGATTAGGATACTCCGTTGACTTCTTGTTTTTGGCAGAGAAACCAGACACATTAGTCAAACAGAAGTAACAGTATGTCACATGGTCTTTCTGTTCTCGCCATATCATCCGAACAGCAAACGGCATAGTCTTTCGAGTGCCTCTGAGCCAGGCTCTCAGACTGACAGCACATGTCGCACAGCAAATGTGAGGCGCCCATTGCT
>JAQQZR010000020.1:6833207-6854070 GCA_030068235.1 Notoglanidium macrostoma
TATACTGTATATAAAAATATGCACACACACACACACATATATATACAAAAACAATCTCAATGAAACAATTTTTTTATTTTTAAGACTGACAAACAACAACAAAAAAAATTCATTACACTTGTGTATCCACAAAGGACCAGTGGAGCTGCAGGTTTTCATTCCAGCCAAATATGAGGTGCACATGAAGACTTGTTTGGCTGAAACGGAATTTCCACTTAAGATTGAAGACCCTTGTTTTTAAACAAGTAGTATAACAGGTCACACCTGGGTATCAAGAAACACCTGTCAGTCACATGTTCCAATATTTTTGATCACTTGAAAAATGGGGGGTCCAAACAAAAGGCGCCATTTTCTAAGTTGTTTAGCACCTCTAGACATATATATCAGTAAATGAAAGTTAAAATACTCATCTTTCGTCAAATCTTGACTTCCAACACAAATGCCTTCAGTGTATAGTATAATCAAAAGAATTGGGCTTTCTGCTCCAATACTTTTGGAAAGGACTGTGTAATTACATTAAACTAGAAATTCTTGGGTTAAATGAATGCATACAGTTGAGCAATAGATTTAATAGGAAATAAAAACATGAAAAAAAATTCACACAAAGGCTTTCAGATAAACTGGCATATATTTAAGGAGACATTTTAATAAATTTATATTCCTTTATACTTTACACAAGACAGTAGTTAATCTCTCACACTCCACTGACCATATAAGGCATTTATGCTGGCAAAGGGGCAATTATTACTTAGACCCAACAGGATAATCATTAAAAAACATGATTGAAAAACATGAATTTCATATTCTTACAATGAGTGAATCCATTTCTTTCTTACATATGAAACCCTCATTAGCAAAAATATTTAACATACATATCAAAATGAAAAGTGTATTAGTAACTTTACCCCAATATGGGTCTCGCAGGAAACAATAACAGGTAACATCCATACATTAATTTAATGTTTCGTTTAAATGCTATTGTCTTCTTGAAAATCCTCAGGTTGAGAATAAGTGTATACTGTATTGCAGTACCCTGAAAAAAAGAGACACTTTTAACAAACTGGATGCAACTCTCATATGAGCAGTACAGCGGTCCTCCTCTGTATATCCTTTTCCATTTTTTGTGGAGGTGCATATGGAACACATCAGAGTTTCTTTCAAATTCACTGTAGCCTCACAAATCAAAAACAGAAAGGTCAAACATGCTTTATGAATGGACAAATGAGAGAAGTTGGATTGTGAGAAAGTTCACTAGTCACTACAACACAACATCTTAAATAATCCTCCTTCTTTTATTTGTTGAGCGTCCCCTTGTGGCCCCTCCATTAACTGCAGGGGCCCTCTGCCTTAGCTGCCTGGGTCCTAACACATCAGGGTTGGATAAGGCCTCTTCTATGACCACATGAGACTTTCCCCTTTTTTTCCTCACTTTCTCCACAGCTGCAGAGGCTGGTTCATCCTTTTCCAACTCAGACAAAGTTTTCTTTTGGACATCACTCTCAGTGATGGCTGAGGATGGAGTTGGGCTCTCATTGTTCGAGGGCTCTGACGCTAGAGATTTCTCTATCTCATTAAAGACTCTGGTTGCAGTGTATTCTTCCATCTCTTTCTTTTGGTCTTGCAGATCCAAATGACCATCTATTAACAGTTCAGCAGAGTCAGAGTCTTCAGTAGAACATGGTAGAGACGTCCTTATTTTATGTGTGAGCTTTACGGCATCGGTCTTGCTGAAGGACTGCAACACAATCTTCGGTAATGATCGCTTTTCTGCAAAGGCATTGAAATTATTTATAAAGTCAGCATGCTGGGATCTCTGCCATTCAAAGGCAGATATGTTCACAACGTTCTTTTAGAAATGCAGCATGAGAGAAAATTACATCCGACAGAACTCTTAATTTATCAAGGGTCATCCAAACAGCACTCAAAACATTACTGCTAGACATTTCTATTACTACTCTGAAGTGCTTTAAGAGAAAAAGAACTAATTAATTAATTACTTAAAATAGTAAACTGAAAAGTAAGGAACAGTCATTTTAAATCAGCAGTACATACTGTATACTACCCTGGTTAGTAATGATACAAGGTATGTCCGTATCCTGGGACAGTTTGTGAATTTAAGCTAACCTAATACCATTTTTAACTTTTTTTAAAAAAAATAAAAAAAAAAAAAAAAAAAAAAAAGATAATAGATATCAATGGAAAAACAAACTGCAATATGTTGGAAAAGTACCTGTGGTCTCACTGATTAAAGCCTGCCTAGAACAAGTTCCATGTCTGTGCATAAGTCTCCAGTACACTATAGAAAATTGCCTTTTGCCACATATGCGTAGGCACTGCTGTATACAACGGATAAATCCTACACGCATAGTCACATACATTTACATACTAAAATGCCCCCAGATCACAAGACTTGGTAAACAACTTCCTTTAACAGGAAGATTTTTATGGCTACATGTGTACAATCTATTTGGAAAACTTGTGATATCATGAAATCTCAGAACTTATTGTCTTTTCTGCTGATGCACTTGGAAATGTAACATATTGTGGCATGAACATTATGAAAGCATGCAAGATGTGTCATTGTTCGGCTCATAAATGGTTGGAACATGTAAAACCTGTCTCCGGTTTCCTGTAGACATGCGCCTGTGGCTAAAAAGACTAGGGTAGAAAGGATTTGAGTGTACATAGGGATGCTATTGATATACTTTGTTGGACTTTGTTGGGGCAAGTCGCTAACAGAGTGACTGAATTTGCACTGGGCAAAAAATAAATGAATAAATACGCAAGTAAAAATCAACTGACGAACCACATAGCAGTGTCCCTAAAAACACATTCCTTGCAAAAAGCTGCATGTGCCAATTCCAGAAGCAAGCCATCAATTCAATTAACCTTTTGATACACCTTTTATGATTTTACTTTACATTATATCTGAAATCTATCCATACCTCGCGAATTACTCTGCCCAATTATGCTGACGTGAATGACTAAAGGTCGAAGTATACTTCAGTGGATTACTGTATCTGACACATACCTGTTGGCTTGAGTTCTGCTGAGAAACTTTCCTGTTGCGGGGTTTTGCATAGTGGAGGTAGACCAGTAGAGTTCTGTGCAATAAGTGTCCGTACTAGCTCCTCTAAAACATTACATATAGAAAAATATACTTTTGAAGGCACAACTAGTAAGATTGCTAAACTGGCAATGTTGCTGCAAGACTATCTCTAGATAAAAACTGCCACTTCACTTAAGAAAGACATCTTTTTATGAACTACTTGCTTGGTATAGTAATGAAAGTGTTGCTTTTCAGTGTAGTATATTTTCTACAGGTCACCACCGAAAAGCAAAATCACTATCAAGAATCTACTTTTATTCGCAGTACATAGTAACAAAAACATATAGAATTAATAATAAAAAGGAAATAAGGTCATAAAGTCTTTCTTACTGAAACAATAAGTAATACGGGTTATTTAGCAAATAAGACTTCACCAGATTATACTCTGTATTTACCTGAGCTAACCGAGGGCAAGGATCCACTCACAGTGTGGTTGCCTGGTGTATCAGGACTTAAATGCGAGTCTAAACTCTCATCCACAGCCACTGTAAAAATCCCATCGGCATAGTGAGGGTCACAAAATACATCATAAGTAGAATACAATGATCACTGTTAAAATCAGTTTTATCATAGCAAGGGCTCAGATAATGGCTGAAATGATATTCATAACTGTTTCATTAAAGAAATCCTGATTTTGTGTCTAAAACGGCTGAGTAATTGAAATAAACAGTTTTACTGCACTTATACCATTTCTTTCACAAACATCCACAATCAGCTCCAGTACTTTTGGCACAATTAGTAAAGATGGGTTAAAAAGATTATGTAAAGATCTTACAATTAAATACGAAAGATTTCAACTTTAACTGGATTCTTTTTTAACAAAACCACATCAGAATTATTGGCCTGCATTTAATACTTTGCTGTTATATTGGCAAATATAACTAGATAATACAAAGAGTCTTCTCCTCTAATCCGAGACGTCTCCATACAAAATCTCTCCAGGTCCTAGGGTCCTAGGCCCTCTCTTGTTTGTGAGCTCTCCCTTACAGCTCAGTTCACCAGTTTTCAGTGGGGATTGAATAAGTTCACTGGATTCTGTGGACAATTAACCATTTTTGTGTGGATTTGGACATTTCCTTTGATTTGGAACAATCCTGGAAGTCATAGAAACTGCAATCCAACCATGAACTAGCTGTGCCTTCTTGGCAGAAGCAGCCAGATTTTTTTTAAATCTTCTGGTCCATTATGGAGTCCATGGCCTTTTTACACTTGGTTTTAAAATGCGTCTTGAGCATTCGGGTCACAGATGGACTGCCGAGACACATTGCTGTTTACACCTGTGTTTATCACAGCTGACCACTTTTGTTCAAATTTCTTTACTATCTACATAACTTCCCGCTAGAAGGTCAAAGGTCCCTGCGCAAAATTATATTAATACGCTAAACCTGCAACATACATTCATTATTGCACTCCATCCATGTACATCGCTGCTCCTCTCCATTGTTTTCTACCGTGTCACGCGGTCACCAAAACAAGCACTGCGCCCAACATTAATGACGTATTTTCCTCTTACATCAGTGTCGGGGATGCAGCGGGATGCGTTAGCATTTACATTACGGAGGATATGTGGTTAAACGCATTCTAGACCACCTCGGAAAATGGTTTGAGCGAATAAATCTTGGAGGTTGTTTACACTTGTATTTAGAACTATTCGGTTGTGATCAGATCGCCCAAGACACATTTTAAAACCAAGTGTAAAAAAGGTCAATGACACCATGCTCCCAGGGCCTTTGGAGGAAAAACAACCTCAAAACATTACAGATCCAACACCATACTTAACAATAGGGATCAGGTAATTTTCTGTATAACCATCCGTATTTTATGCTAAACCTACCTTGCAGAAAAGCTGTATTGTTTTTTTTTTTTTTGCCTTATCTGACCATAGAACCCGCTTCCAGTCAGAGTGTTTATGTTTTTTTGTAGATGAAAGGCTTTCTTCTTCTCTCCAAATAGTTTGCTGTCCTGCAGGCAGAAGCTAATTGTAGACTGGATACTTGGCAACCCCAAAATGCTACCTTCTTCGCCAAATCTACAACCATGGTCCATGGAGAAATTTTTGCCTCTCTAACCATCCTCCTCAGTGTGTGAGGGGGCAAAACACACTTGCATCCGCTTCCTGGCAGGTTAATTACAGCTCTGGGTATTTTAAACTTCTTAATTGTTGCCTCAACAGTGCACTTGGGCATTTTCAGGCATGTAACTATGTCAACACACCTTTGTTTTATTTCATTTGACAGTCCCTGATGTTCTGTTTGGTTCCTGAGACTGCAGAGCCTCTTTAACAGTTTAACAATTTTATTTAACTTGCTACTCACTTATGCCATTTGCTAATAAAGAATTTTTTACACATTTTCAACATTCAACAAGATTGTGTGTTGACATTATGCTACAGACACCCCCTATAAAAATTTAAATATGACTTCTATTTGTTATTGTTTCTGGTCAGCTTGAGGTTCAATTCCAATAGAAAATGAGAAATTTGAGCTCGCAAACAAAATTCTGCCAGGAGGATGCATGTCCAAATGTGAAGCAACAGAAAGTCTTTGAAATTAATTTTTTTGAGAAGCCTTGATCAATTCTATAATTTTTTAATTCCAGCCTGACATGCCTTTACACTCTGGCCTGCTTCATACCAAAAAAGTTAAACGCGCATCATGCTTATCTACAGTGCGGTGTGTCCATCAACCTTCAGGTGAACACCGACTGCTCGACAGGTGTACGTGTCTGGTTGCATAGAAGGAAGCGTACCTTTTAATGTTTACCTTTCTTCTGTGGGTTTCTGAGTAATAATGCTCCAAATATATCGCTTGTTTAAACAATAAAACCAAACAATTGTCAACAATAAAATCTACCACATTTCAAATAAAATTAACCCATTTTACATCCAGTAATTATTGTCTTCTATAGGCTAAAAACATCCTTGTGCACCCCATTCTGTTTTTTAATATGTACTTTGTAAGAAATCTGACACATAACAGATTGCACCAGAAACTAATGAAATATACTTTTTTGAATACCTTTAGTACTTTAAGCCACTCACTAACCTAAAATAGTCAGCAGTTAAATGAGGGGACCGTAAAGCTTAGTTTAATCTATTGTATTAAACCCGATGAACTGATGATCACGTACAGCTCCTGGAGATTTATATGGAGATGGAAGTATGTCTCAGTCAGTGAAAGGTGCAAACCATGTATTGTCCAAAGCTCAGGTCTTTGTATAGTAATAAAAGTAAAAGTATAGTCACCGTAAAAAATGAATATGTCGCAGGAAAGAGATCCTATAACCTTTTAGGCACAAAATAATTCTTTGGCCCTGAACACACTGTTGTGGACGAATCTGGATGCTAACCCCAGAAACGATGAATGCAATGAAGTGTATAATACTAACCTGTAGTGGTAACAGAAGGCTGCTGTAAGGCCTTTCTGGGTCTTTTGCGTATATAATTAGGGGATTTCCAGCGTCCAAATCGAGGTGGGAGTCTGTTGCCGTCACTGTCTAGCCGCCGAGGGTTTACTATAGGAGCTGATCCTGAGGTTTGCAGAGTGTTATGGGATCCAAATCTCTTATGTTCACAGTTTTCATTAAAACTGCCCTTATCTCTGGCCTCGGTCCTTTCTGTTTAAATGAGAAAGAAGAGGTCCATCAACCTTCTACAAGTTTGAAACCAAGTTAACACTTTTCTCGTAAAAAGTTAAATCATACTTTTTTTATGACGAACTTGAAAAAGTGTAACTGCCATTATGTGTCTGAAAGGAAGTAATAGTAGCTTTTGTAATAATAGCTTTTGTCTAACAGGCTTACATTGGGCTACAATTGTGTGATCACAAAGCATCTGAAGCAACTGAAGTACAGCTACATATCTTACCAGATAATTCTACAAGCTTGCGGAGATAGGCAGTCTGTCTCTGAGATAGGGCTTTTTTCCTCTCTTCTAAGCATTGGCTTCGGTACTTGAGCGCCCAAATCGTAATCCGAGCCTGCAAGCAAGCACACCTCGTTAGACTGATCACGGTATAGGAGGCTACTCATGCGATCACCTTAAAACAAAGGTTCTCAAACTTCTTGGATTAAACCCATTCGATTCGAGAGACAGGTCAATTAAGGCAATACACATAAGAACTTAGTAATAAAGATAATGCCCTTGAGAATAGTTGCGATTTCCAACTAAATTAAAAATAAATAAATTACAGCTACCCCGGTTGCTTCCAGGACTCCACTTGAAAACCACTGGCTTAGAGAACAATAAATCCCCCAGTCAAGGTATAAGCACAAAGACTCTGAATAAAAGGTAGCTGTATAGCAAAATGTTAACTAATCACTATATTACTAATTTAAGCCCCCTTACATCATTGTCAAAATTTCCCTCAAACCTCAATGCATGTTGCTAACCTGATTCAGAATGTCATGCCTGCACACTGCGAGTTGTTCCTCAATATTCAGTGCTTTTTTCAGTGCAGCAAATGACTGACGTATTTCATCTCGACGAACACGTTCTTTTTCAGTGTGATTTTGACGTTTTTCTTGCTCCTGAACTGGCAGGAATCCTGCTGTGTTAATAATGCTTGAGAGATGCTTACTCTGTTAAAAAAAAGAAAAAAAAAAGAAAGATAAATTACAAATTCTATTACATTTATCCAATTGTCATATATGAATTTTTCAGGAAAGGTGTTAACAAGTCTAAATATTACACTGTGTTCTTTTGTATGGAGAATATTACCTTTTTTCTCAGTTCAACTGCTCTCTTTGCATTCCTGCGTGAATAAAGTACATCGATCAGTTATAAATCATCACAAAGCATTTGCATAACATTGGAAGAATATGAGCTGTGAAGAATAGTACAGTACTTTGGCCTAAAGAGTTCTGCTATTGTTTGGCCATACTACTGATGAATCATTTCAAAGGAAGATTTAAAAATAGGTGCCAGCTACAATCTACAAAGCTACAACACCACAAATCAAGTTCATAAGGTGGTCTTACTTTTCATGCCTGGTTTCATTTTTTATCATGTTTAGAATCTTCTTTCCATCATTTTCCTCAAATGACTCAATGTCAACATCATCTTCATTACACATGTCCGCCTAGCATACAAAAACAATTTCAGTAACAAAAATATCTTTCATTCACTTACAGTTGTGTACTTACAGATTGATCATTTTGAAATCTTAAACCTGGGTCGCTTACAGTGTTATTTGTTGTTTCACTGTCACTAGTGGAATCATCACTGAAATCCTCTGTATCACTGTACACGTCCCCATCGCCATCATCACTTGAATTGTCCTCATCTCTCTCAAACTCGTCATTTGGATATTCATCTTCATTTGCACTCAAGTTCATCACATCCACAGTAATCTCTTCATCACCACACAGCTCTCCAACTGCTGTATTAGACATAAGCTGCTTCCTGTCCTCTGCTTCATCTTTTTCCTCTTTTAAATCCTGTTTAACGATTTTGGATGTCTTTGTACAGTTGTCAGGCAGGTTGCCAAAATCATCTGAGAACTCCGGGGAAGCTTTCGGCATATTATGAGGAACAGGTGAAATGGATTTTAGGCCAGTTTTCTGACCCAAAGAGGCTATGTTTAGCAGATGTTCCGTGGATGGGGAATTCGTCACAGGTGACTGACCATCCATTAAAGAGCATGGAGCATTACCAGCAACGTCAATATTCTCATGACTGTCTTCAGCATGCAGTGAAGCCGTAGTGTTGTGTTTCGTTGGATTATTATAAAATTCCTTATGACTGAGAATTTGAGAGCTGTTTTCAAAGTCCAAACCTTGCTTATATAGGGCACTGGAAATTTCTGTCACTGTGGGATTCACACTTGGCTCTTCTTTTTTGATAAGTGGTAAAATATTGTCTGAGCCATTATGCTGTTTAGCATCATGAACAGAGCAGGTGTCTGCCTTGGGTGAGTCACTGCATGATTCTATTTTAATAGAAACACCGTAATCTGTAGCAGAGCCAAAGTGAAAGTGGTCGAGAAATTTATTATCCCCTGTTTGACTGTTGTAAGTTTCTTCTTTACTGATCTGTATAGTGCTATTTTCAGGTAGAAGGCCTTGGTTCTTGATGTCACTGCCAGCCATGTCTGTCTCTATTGATTCATTACAAGGCTCATTTTTAATGAGAACTGGGGGACAGTTTTCTTGAAACATCACTTGTTCTCTGATATAAGGGGAGCTATTGAGAACTGAGAAAGATGACTCTTGTTTGATAATATTTGCAGTGTTGGAGTTAGCTGCATTTACAAATGGATCACATGTTTCTTCTTGGTCATTATTTGGCATGCTAGACTTCAGATGTTTTTGTTCATCAGCATGAGAGCTTTCAGAACACGCATCTTCCTCGGATGGCAAACCATTTTCATGAATGGGGATTTGTTTTGGAGCTTCTTTTTCATTAAAGTAAAGTTTATCTGCATGAAGACATTCATCACAGCTACTGAAATCTGCTTTAACAGCTCCGGTTGTCATGGTCTTTGAATCACTGCCTGCCTCGGCAGCTGGGCTTCCAGCAGCAATGTCCAAATTCTTGTTCAGCTCATTATTTAGATCTTCATTCTCCTCTTCATCAGCTGAATCGATCCACAAAATTCGCTCTGCTCCATTGGGTGGCCAATCATCCATATCCGTAAGTTCTAATTCACTGCCATCACTTGTGTGTACCATCTCAGCACCTTCAGGTACCCAGTCAAACAAGCCTGGAGTCACTGTATTTAATGACTCAGAGAAGTCTTTCACAGGCTCATCTTTAATGACACCTTCTGAGGATAAGTCACTGCTGCTCTGGCTTAAGCCAGCTGAAGCCCCCTGTGTAGAGTTACAATTTGATGTTTCCGGAAGAAGCGGACTGGTGGTGCTTTCTGAGACTTGACAGTTTTGTTCAAGGCTGGGGGAGCAACTCTCTAAACTAGATTTCTTCTTACTTTCATCATTCTGTGGGATTTCAGCAGGATGAGAAGCAGCTGAGGTGACATTTGTGGGAACAGCTGGAACAGATGGCACAGCTGGCATAGCAGGGTGAAAGAGCTTTATCAACGTGAATCCTCCAGGAAGTATCAAAGTAGAAGAACTGTCAGGGGTTTCAGGAGGCTTACCACTATGCTCTGATCCTACAGGCTTACCCTCGCCTGTAGGGGGACATATTCGAAAAGAGAACATCCCTGTTTTACCCGGAAAACTCGACTGTAAATTAAAAGCTGGCATGCCATTGGCAATGTTCATGCCACTCGTTGCAGACAGAGAAAGCACTTTGGGTGCAAGGATTGAGAAAGGCTTGGATAACATGTTTGTAAGAGGAGTAGAGTTCAAAGGTGTCTGAAGAGAGGTGGTGTCTTTTGGAAGAGATGTATTATTGGCTGTTTGCATAGTCTGTGAAGTGCTACCTATACAGCCATTGCAGGAGAAGACAGAAAAACAAGCATATTTTGAGAAACAGATTAAAAAGAACACAACCACAATAGCAGCTTATGCCTTTGTTACACCTTAGGAGTAACACTTCTGGGTATTAAAGTGAAACCACTGCTTCCATTTAATACACACTGAATCTTAAACTACACTCTTGAATTAAACTAACAAATCTATAAATATACTTAAGGACATTTTCACATACCTGCTAACAAAAAAATTGCTAATTGAAAAATGCAGTAAAGTTATAAGCAGGTTATATAATGAGTAACAGTTAATACTTTTTGCCCTTCCCATGTAAATCTTTCATGGTCCAATTTTAAATTTTTCATCAAAGCTTAAAAAAATACTATATAACCAAAAGCATGAAAGCACACTGACCTTCACTGACAGGACTAGGCTGTGGCTGAACAAGAGGCACAGGGCTGATGGGCTTTAGTTGGATCATTTGGCCATTGTACTGACATAAATAGTTCGACCCTGGCATTCCTGGTGCGGGCTGCAGAACCACCTGCTGGCCAGGTGGGAGGGTGGAACTAGTAAGAGTTTCTGCTGAAGGAGCAGCTGCAGAGATGGAAGGTGTTACTGGCACAAGAACAAATCGGGAGCCATCAGCCATCACAGTGGGGGTTCTGCCAGGGGGTGGGCCTAGGGGGATAACAGAAATATCTTCCTTCAAAGATGCTGTGTGTTCTTAAGGGAAAAGAAATATGATTTACGAGCACCATGAATACTTAATACTGGACAATAAAGTCTTAAGCACATGCAATAAGGCTACTTTATAGTTTACAGATTAATAATGCGGAGATGGGGGTCATCCTCTGGTCAACTATTTAAATTGATTCATCCATATATCAAAGCATACTAAATAAATATTAATAAGTCCAATGGTTAGCAGACATTATACAAAAGTCAAGTATAATAAAGGGAGTCAGTTTATGCCCTTCGAATAAAGGTTTTCAAGCACTGCTTTCATATGCATGATGCAATGATTTCAAGGCATCTCAAATTTCTGACCAGAAACAAAACTCAAATTTTGTTCAGTTGTTCACTGAACTTTCTACAGTCCAGCAGAATGCATTTGTCACTATAAATGTAAAGAAACATCATTACAGATTGAAATTATTATTAGTGTTGTTTCATATGACATTACTTACCCACAAGGACTGAAAGGGCATTCAAGGGACTTGTGTTTGATCCGTTGTTGGAAGTGGTGGCCAGTGTGCCTGAACCTAAAGGAGGTCTGGCTACAGCAAGGTTTGAAGGAGTTTGATTTGAAACATTTGCCACTTCAGGTACAGAGCTAGGCTCAAGAGGGGCTTCAGGAGGGCAAGCTTTGGTGAGATCACCCTCAATTTTAGGTTGATCTCGAAGTATAGGCATTAGCCTGCCAGTGACAAAAGCTGCAAAGCGATTCACTGGATGTAATGCTCCCAGTTGGCCCAGCAGGAGTTTTGCCTGAGTGTATGTTCTGCCATTTACCTGCAATTCAGACATAGAGGACATCACTTATAGATAGACATAATTTAATCAGCCAGCAAAAAGAAAAGAAAAAGACAGCATCAACTGTTTGTGAAATATCTCAATAGTGTTAAGAATTTACCTTAATTAGACCTTCAGGAGGGCTTCCTGGTTTCTTTTTATCCGCCTTGAGATAGCCAACAGTTGCATGGATGGAGGGCAAAGCCTTTAACTGTCTATAGAGTGGTATTTTTTGTTGCTTTTCCACCAAGGTGCTACTCTTTTGCCCGTAATCACTGGCAGCTTTTGATGTGCGAGAGGTAAAAAGGATCAACAATATTTACAGGAAGTCACATAAATTGAAAATGTAATTATGTAATTCCATAAAATGCAGTCTCTATGTTGACTAAAATGTTTTCTATATTTTCCACAATCTCGGTTACCTTTCTGAGCTTGCGGTTCATTGGGTTTTGACACGTGGGTTTCAAAACCATTTACATTTTGGTTTCTCATTGCCTTCTTCACTGGGGGTGGCAAGTCTTCGGTCATCTCTTTTTCATCAGCCCGGGAGATGCACACCTTATAAGTAATTGTAGAGGACCTGTTTACTTCTGTGATGGTAGTAGAAAGAAGCTGTATTTTGTACATTCCAAAGCAGAAAGGCTCAGACAGGAGATTGCCGTTCACGCGCCGGAACAGGGAGCTCAGCACCAAACTCCGATGAGGCTCCCAGTTACACTCAGACAGGATTTCCAGCAGTTTAGTGGGCTTAGGCTCACCTGGCTTTATTGAAGTCTCTGTGGAATTTGTTTCTAAGTCAGGACAAAATGTAATGAAATTAAGAACATATCCCTTAGTGCAACAGTGGATTTACAACTCACATTGACTTATTAAAGTAAAATGCTACGTCAGGAATTCCCCTCTCAGGATCACTTTAAAGCCTGCCAACACATTTTTCTATCTATAGTTTGTTGACTTGTTCATACTTAATGCAGCCTCTTTGGCTATGTTCACAATGCCATGCTGAAGTGACTCAAATCTGATTTTGTGCCTTAATGCGAGACAGATCTGATCTTTTCAGGGCTGTATGGTCTCACAAATCTTTTCAAATCAGATTCAAGTCACTCTCATATGTGGTGCTAAATCCTATATTTATCCGATTTGCCGCCATGCGACCTGAATGAGAATCTTCAGATCGGAAATCATGTGGCTTTTTGCCAATACGCATGTGTATTTGGAAGACAGGTGCGTTCTCATTAAAATCAGATATAGGTCACTTGTAATTATGAATGTGAAGACCGGCACGGTCTTCTGGAGATTTGTGCTACCTATCGAGATATGCTACTTAGCGGTTACAAGTTAGGTTTAAAGTTAAGGTTTTTGGGTTAACGTTAAGCTTTAAGTGTTAGGGTTGAGGTTAGAGTTTGGTTAAGGGCTACAGCTAAAGTCGAGTTTATTCTTCGCTATTGGCAGCATTTATTCATGCTGTGTTAGCATGTTTTGCCAAGCTAGCACAAATAGTCAGAACACCGACAGTCCTCCAGAGCAACATGCTATGCATACATCCATTTAGTCAGTTTTAATAACATGAGTTGCCTCACAAATATGCTTGTGTTGTTGGTGATGCAGTACTCGTGCAAAATCGTATCACTGTGCACACGCGTACCGTTCTGGAGGACAGGCGCGTTCTCATTAAAGTCAGATACAGGTCACTTGTAATTACGAACGTGAACCGTAACAACAGGCAAATCTAATCTGAGCAATAAATAGGGCGATGAGAATTTTGAGCAATGACACTTGCAGTGTGAACGTAGCCTTTGCGCCTAGCATAAGCAAAACTGCCTAGGGTTAGTTTAAGTGTAACAGTTTATGTGCTGTAATAGCAGGTACGTCTACCTCATGATTTTTTTTCCAGTACAAGGAATGAGAATGTGCACATTCAGAATGAGTAACAGCACCACTACTGATCTAATCATGATCTACACCTAATACTGTAAAAAGCTACACAAGGCGTATTTTAATCTAACATGTTATATAAAACTCATTAGTTACACATGAGCACACTGAAAAGCCAAGACTACCATTTCTACATTTACAATGTTTTTGTGTTTTACTAATATAGACCCTCTCAACATTAAAAACAGAAGAATTCGACAAAGAGAATCTGATTTTGCTGAGTTTCACTGGTAAATCTCACAACTCTTAATGGTTAATAAGCCCCTCACCATGTGACTGTAGAGTGTGTAGAGTAACCACTAAAGCCAATTATAATCTATTTCATTAAACAAGTCACGATTTGCACGTTACTCATCAGTATTAGCATGGTGTTCCTAATAAAGTGGCCAATCAGTTTATATTTCTGTGTCTACCACGACGTATAGCTTACCATTGGAAGATGCTTATTCGATCACATTTCTTTAATGTTTAGAATCATGTTATCAAAATAAATGGGATTTCCACAAACTGTCATGGGTAATTTATATCCAGTTCATTTTGTCTAAGGAAACAATGTGATGAAATTCAAGACCACAGATGCCAACCTGATATTTTCTCAGAGGAAGGTTGTTCACCCGCTTCAGAGGTTTCATTCTAGAAAGGAAAAAGTTCACTGTCACCTAAAGAGTTACTGTAAAACATCAAGGAAAGGAAAGGAGCATTTAAAAAAGACCTTTGGTCACCCTCCATACACCTTAATACTTACAAGCTCTTCAGGTTCTTTCGTTCTTTTGTTGGTAGGGAACATGTGTATCTGAGGTGGTGGATTACTGTTATACTCTCTCACACGAGCACATGTCATCATACTCTCAAAATACAGATACACAGGATCCTTATCTTCCTCCCGCACCTAAAAGTTAAACAGGAAATCATATCATGCTTCTTTAATTTTCAATACAACTCAAATAACATCTTTACTTTTCAGTACAGCACAAATAATCTGGAAACTGCAATTATGAACCAGATTTTTTACTCACCTGACCAGTGGAACGGGTAAGACTGGTACGTGAATGAGGCACAGTTTTAGAAGAAATCGGTGCTGCTGGAATAAATAATGGCTCAGGGTCATGTTCTCCCGTAGTCCTTTTCCATAAGGTGGTGATACTGGGTGCAGGCGGCGGTCTGGGTTCTCTCGCTGGGTCTGCAATTGCTTTTCGTAATAAAGTGATTCATGTAACTCATTTTCACTTGGGAGAAAAAGGATTACAATTTTTTTGATAAAGGGTGTTACATAAGATGAAAATGTCAGGTATTTAAGCCCTCACTGGTAGAAATGTGTTACTGCAAGTATGTGGTGGAAAAACATTATACAGCGTTGGTTGTGCTGTGCACTTTTCCACATGCAGACAGCTAGTTCACTACCCTCAACTCTGTGTGAAGCTTGACTTCTTTCTTACTAAACTTTCTCCCTTCATTTCTCCCCAGACTCTCAGCTTTAACCAACTTATTAACATCACCTGAGTGTCAGTGTATCGATAATCACCGAGCGCTTGAATTGGTCCCAAGTATGAATGTGCTAGGAAATACAAGAGGACTTACGAAAAGCCAGTACTGATCTCCTCCTGCTCCGCTGAACATTCGTCTCTTTTGGAGGGTGGAGCAGAAGAACTTTGTGCTTGAAACAGTTGCAGTCAAACATGCACTCAACTCTCCGACAGTGGATAGGCCCGCGGATTTCCCTGTCCAAGCTAGCACACATGCAGCCCAAAAGACAGAAATCCTCAGGACATGCATTCTCATCTTTATGGTGTATGTGGAACCTAGGCCTTTTAGATGGCTTCTGAAAACATTAAGGAAAAAATTCATTCGGGTGTACTGTATTGATTTATCAGCAATTATAACTATTACTTATATTCTAAATACAGCTTACCTTGAAATTGAGCAGAGAAGTAAGAGCAAATTTTGCTCTGTTAGTAGTGATGTGAGTACGAACTTTACCATGAAAGACTGCCTCTTCCTCCATCTCCTGAAGTATCATTTGGTTTTTGACTTTTACAGGAATCGTGGGACAGTGCACACTACTGTGACTTGTTGTCCCTGCACTGTTGCTACATCTCAGCTGAGATTTGCCAGGCTGTGTCTTCATTCCAGCACTAGAAACAAAGCTCATGGATCTGTTAGCTTGAAGTGTAGATACTGCATGTTGACGTGCTTGAAATGAAGGTGCACATTTTCTCCCTTTCTCTCGGTTTCCTTGAAACCTATGTTGAAATCCTGCTGAAGACAAAGGTACAGCAGGGCTGGGAGATCTTTTAAGTGGAGAATTGGGAAGGATTTTGTCTCTCGGTTTGCTGTGGACCTTGTTTGATGATGCAGATCGAGTCTTAAGTAGACTATCCAGGGTGACCACATAACTACTGCTCTTCGAAGGTAGCTGGTATGATACCGGTGATGAAGAGCATGTGGAAAATACAGCAGCACGATCGCTGATCTGCTGGGCCTCGTTTTCAAGATACGCATCCAGCATTTCACTACAGAATGCTGAACTGTTTTTCAGGCCTATTCAAAAACAAACGTTTTCAAATCAAAACTGTTCGCCTGGCCTGAGACATGCTGCTATTGAACTATAGAAAGTCCTTACCTTCAGGTGCACTCTGTACTGTGCTGGTCTTAAATTTCTCTCTCCAGCCTTTTATCTTTGTGGGATCATTTGTCTTCCCAGTCCGTGACACAAACAATTCAGCTGCATCTAAACAAGAATAAGCTTTTTAACTTTTGTAACTAAAAGAAACTAAATGGTCTCCCTCCAAAGTCTTGTGGTGACAAGGAAAATGGTTCACTGTAGAGCTTGCGGTCTAGAGTCATTAGAACAAAATTTACTGTTTAATATTTCCAACCCCATATTTAAATATTTACATCCCATGTGCTACCCCTTACCTAATGTATGTCTATGTCATAATATTGCTTGATGAACAAAAAGGTATCCAAATAAGTACTTAATTTATGGAATGCTTTATTTGCAGATATTGCATCTAGAGTCTCGCTTCTTAATTAAGTGTAAAAAGAAAACAAATGATTGCAACACCATGTTATACACCATGTAGTGCGAGTATGTAGTGTATAGGAATCAACTTGGGATTCACACCTGATAAGCCAAACTATTTTTTTTTATTAGTATTTTGGTTCAAATACACTTTCTTGGATACTGAAATTATATAATCCCTTACCTAGTTTTGTGACTTAGCCTAACAAGGATGCATTGTGTTTCCATTATTAAACTGGTGCAGAATATTCATCCATTTGTTTATTTAAAATAGTGAGTAATCCATAGCTTGTTCTGACATGCCTTCAAGTACCTGACTACAACACTACTCTTTTAAATTTTCATCTCTAAAGAGCCATTTATCCTGCAGGGACACACATTAACAATTTACAGCGCAAACTAATATTTTACACACCTGGAGATGAAGACAGGTTCATGCGATCCATTTTATCCAAACCCTCGTGAATAGGTGAGGGAACGGGCAAGTGAACACCAAGATACTGCAAGTCGATAGGTAATTTTGGATCCAGAAGGCTCAACTTCATGCCAACTATAAACACAGTAAAACAACAATCTTCACTTTTTAGCACATCGACCCAAAGGTCATCTCTTAATATTAGACACACATTTTCTACACACCGTCTTGTAGGCGTGGGTGAATAACCTGTCTGTGCTTTAGCTGTTTTAGATGAAGGAGTAAAATTTTCTCCAATTTGGCAAGCCTTTCCTCCATAGAAACACTGACATCTATAATAACACAGTAGAAATATGAACACAGAGACCTGCTTTGTGTTTTAGATTTTAAGCCTTCCTTTGAATAATCTCACCAGACTACTTGACCAGTTGTAACAAACAAGATTTTATACAAAAACCCAAAATAGACTTTGCATGTCTTTGTACCTTCAGCTTCAGGATTATATGACGGGTCATGTGTTGAAGATGGTGGATGCAAAGATGGTTTATTTTCTTTGATGTTTTCAGCATGAATATTTAAGGATTCCTTTGGAATAAGAAACGAAGGAACAAATTGTCGTCTCAAGATGTTATTGTTAAAACATGATAAATATATTCACATGGTTCAAAAGAAAACACAAAGAACCTTAATTAAAATATCAGAAAACAAGGTCTAAAATCATACCTTTGCGACAAAAGATACAAACAGCATTCCCTCCACATCTTCAAGGTCTGGTTGCAAAGGCACATCAGGCGGCACAACTGCAGGACGGGATCTTGCATACTTCACATTAGACCACCATTTAGATTTAGCTTTCCTGACCCTCTGACAATGTCTGATTCTAAGCAGATGGTCTGGTTTAAGCTCATGTACTTGAGGTGATCTGGGCAGGGAAACAGCAGCAGATTTGATTTCCCCCTGCGTCTGAGGACTCGGAGTAGCCATGGATGATTTTGTAGGTGATTCATAGTTTGTGCAGTGTGTTTGAATATTAACAGCATCCTCAGAAGCCTTAGAAGATTTCAGATTTCCAGTGCCGCTTACTGGAGGAACTGTTTCATCTGTGCTTGGTTCTAAAGACACCGTTACACTCGGTTCACAATCCAAAGGTGCTGCATGTTCATCCAGCACAGGTTCCGTGGGACGTTTATTCACAACAGCTTCATCTCCTCTATCACGCTCACTGTAACCAGCATTCTCTTGGCACAAATCCATATTATTTGGACAACTTAAAGCTGCGTTTCTCATTTTAGCAAAGATCCCCTCCTCCTCTATAAGAGATGCTGATCCTGGATGAAGACCTTTTACTCTGAAAGGGAAATAAATATAGTCAAATGTCAAAGTCATCTGTTTAATCTAAAGTCTAAATACGTTTCCCAATTATCATATTAAAAAACTATCATCTACCTGGTGTCTTGAATACTGGTTGAGGCTGTTCTCTTTAATGCACCCTCTTTCAGTTTCCCACTGAGATTTCGGGCAAAACTTAGAAGTGGCGACTGGAAACGTGTACCAACAGAAGAGCAGAGCCCGAGTTTATTTTGCAGTAGATTAATGCTCTGGCTGTCTTCTCTGAAGGCCATTGCAAAAGGGTTACAGTCAATTTTAAGCTGAGTGATCTGGGGGTTCTGATAGCTGGTGACTGCATAAAACTCTGTTTGGGGGAAACTGAATATCTTAACATTTGGACCATCAAGTGCAATAGTCCTTTCTGATTCTGGATCCACAGGAACAATGTGCAGTCGGGGTTGGTAGCGGTGCATCGGACGCAAAAGCACACAGCCCTCTTGGTCTATGGAGTCACTGGTTAGCTTCACCTTGTAAAAGGACACAGGGCTATCCATCCACTGTTGGCCCAGTGCTGGGGATTCTGGGTGTACACATATCTGTCCCAGCACATGTGGAACATGTGGAACATCCACTGCAACAGGCTCCCACGTCTTTCCATTCCATTTGTGGGTAAAATCATCTAAAGGCATGATATCCATAACCAGAAAGTACTTCCTTTGCACATCTAATCCACTCAGTCTAAAGCGACAGCAGGGGAACATGCGCCGGCCTTGCTTTGTGAGGATCATCTCTGTGCCCAAGCTATGAAACCGACTCCAAACCGATTCATTCTCCAGAGTCACTTTAATGTCACTGCTTGTGTGACTTTCCTGGGTAGGGCTTTTACTCATTGTAATAGGGGACAAAGTAACTCGCTGGTTTGCCTGGTTGTTGCCACACTCATCTCTTTTGCCTGGCTTCAAAACCACAGACACTGGGTGTGGAGTGGAGACTAGACTAGCCTTTTCCATCAGTCTCTCCTTTTCCAATGTCAGTTCAGTTCCATCACCATCCATGGTGCAAGCAATATTAGGCTACAGTCAATCCTGTAAAGGGGCAGTCTGAGTCTCTTATACTGGAGCCAGACTTTGTTTGCTGGGAATCCTAATGAACAGAAACACAAAAAAAAATAACTGAGGTAAGGCTCATCAACAATGACAAAACTTTTGGATATCAAACAATTTCTAAAATCAATACTTGTCACCTGGTACAGGGTCTTTGCACAAACAGGTTGGCTGTTCTCATATAATTTTTAAGTTTGTAGTTACTGAACATAGTTCAGCAGTCGCTATTAAATTAATTAATTTGTCTTCACTGTTACTGCTGTGTTGAGAACAGACAACTAGCTAAAACCATCCAGCCAACAGCACTCTGGTGGTCAGGAACTGAGCAGTGGTAGAGGCTCAATTATGATTAATGATGAACTAACAATGCAGGTAGGTCGATTAAAGTGGCCAGTAAGTTTACACAGTTTTTAAACCCCCATCATCAGTAATGCTTCTGATGCTGTGGCTGGTAAACCAGTACCATCTCCACATCAGTGTTACTACTGCATAAAGAATCATTCACCTCCCAGATACCGGGTCAGTCTGGGTCGGCTGGTGGTACCTTTCCATTGACAGAGACCAATACAGATCTTGTATAGAAACAGATAGACTAGTCAGTAATGTCAGGGCCAGACTACACAAATTCAGCCTACTTTTGGCACAATTTTGTCACGGCGGACAAATATTCAGTGCCGGACCTGAATATGAATGTTGGGAATGATGAACAGGACTTGTAGTGCGACATAATCAAAGAACACCACAACAAAAAGTCTACCATATCAGTATTTATTATTGAATTTTCTCGCCTAGTTTGACAACTCCTATGACATGTTCTTTGACATTCCATCTGTAGCCATGACAGACAATGCCTTGACCCTCCTCACACCCAACAAACAATAGTTGGTCATGATCAAACTTGTAGTGTTGCCAACCAAGTCTCCCATCCAAGACAAAGCAAGAATTTATGGGACTATGTTGGTGACCGGGCAGCACGGTGGTGAAGTGGTTAGCTCTGTCGCCTCACAGCAAGAAGGTCCTGGGTTCGATCCCCGGATCACCCAGGGTGCCTTTCTGTGTGG
>JAQQZR010000020.1:6867962-6893598 GCA_030068235.1 Notoglanidium macrostoma
CAAAGACATGCAGATTAGGTCAACTGGCTACTCTAAATTGCCCATAGGTGTGAATGCGAATGCGAGTGTGTGTGGTTTTTTTGTCTCCAGCTTCTCCGTGACCCAGATGGACAAAGCGCTATAGATAATGGATGGATGGATGAGCCACTGAGGTTTGAAACCACGTGACCACAATTCTGCTTAGCTCTCTTTGTGCATGCTCACCTATCTGAATTCTGAGCCTTTACCAGAAAACCCTCACTAATAAAAACAAAAGACATCGTCATTTCAAGAACAAAGCCACTATGATTTTCCAATTTTTACTTACGAACAACAACAGAGGACCAACAAAGTCTGGCAAACTCCTGCGTTAACTCTAGCTGTGGAAGATTATCAGCCTCAGTGAGTGGTAATATTCAAGTTTATCTGCTTTTATTACATGGCTTTGTTGAGTACTAAATTCTCATTGGTCAGTTAGCCTGCGGCATTCTACGGTCTGTTAGTTCTGTATAACAAATTGTAGCTATGGACCATGTCATTAACGGTAGCAATAAAATCATTTTGAAATCAATATTTTGTCAAATTATTGATTGCTTTAGTAAGTAGCCATGTAATTGTGAAATTGTTTTTCAAATGCAACACAGTGGAATATCCATGGTATCGAAAATGGCAACTCGCTACTTAGCGCAGAGGCTTCTGGGAAGGGTGATCTGGCCCCATTAAGTAGTATTAACATTTCCCAGTGTCTGATACCCAGAAGGAAATAAAAGCAGATTCAGTGCAATTGAATTATTCAATGCAATTGATCACTGTCTTATCCTGTAGGATATCTTACAGACCACCTTAACTTTTAAATCCTGATCTCGTAATTACGAGATATTATCTCGTAACTACGAGATCTTTTTTTTTTACGAGGCTAATTATGAGATCTTTACGTGGAATTACATGATAGTAGCTCAGTGCGCTTCCCTACATGTGCGACCCTGTGTGTGTATGCGTGGGGTTTTTTTTTTTTTTTTTTAAAGGGGGGGTTAAAAGGCAGTCGTGTCCCTTTAAGGAACATGTGATCGGACATCGACATCGGGATGATGCGGTTATGAAAAATAGTATGTGTTGAACAAGGCGTTGAGTTCCAGCGTCAGGAAAGACATTTGTACAGGGTAAATATACATCAGGGTTATTCCTAGTGCGGGTGAGGACAGGGTGGACAGTGTGGACTGCTGCACTTCTTCAGTCTTCAGCTACAGTCGGCTGGGAGGTAAGAGAAGAGACCTACTGCTGGTGTTCAAAGGTGCAAGGGGTTGCATTTAGCTCGACTTCTTCTAACCATTATGGTTACCTAGTCTCAAACCCATCTGGAAAAGGGGTTAATGTGTAGAAATATATCCTCTGATCACGGATGTTGTTTAGAGCATGGCAGTGTTGTAGAGATGTTTTCTTCGTTTGCTGAATTATTTTGAGGTTTCAGCGGGGCAGAGCGGAAGACGCCTAAAAACTGCACACAACACACCAACACAGTTATGTCCCAGTGTTGGAGACTGGATGAAAAACTGAGGAGGAATAATATAAAAGACGCATTTTCATATTTAACTAAAGTACATGTTTCGCTTATTTCAATCAGTTGCAATTTGTTAAGTTTGTGCACGCATTTAAAAACGTTCTAGCTATTGGACTTGGATTGTCTGAAGTTGCAACAGTAATCTGGTGGATTAGGTTTTTTGGCTCGTGACATGTTAACCATGTGTCAGTGTGTATGGGAAAGTGTGAAGGTGACAGCTGACAGGGCGCTGGAAAGGGCTTTACAGTCTACAACGTAGTATTTCCAGACAAATTTGTGCCTGATTGTGGTTTCATTGTTTATAATGACCGTGTAAATGTTTCCATTCGCTCTTAAACACATGCCACATGTTTCAGGTTTACACACTCACATAGGCTAACACGTGTGTGCACACGACACGTGCAGCCTGGGAGGGGGCTCGTGGTAAAAAAAAAAAAATAATAAAATCAACCAAGTCAACATCCAGACACGCAGCCGAAGCTTTCTATCCACGGAGCAGGTTTTGTGCAGTGTTTGTATTAAGTCCTAAGTGCCTGTTAAACCTGTAATGATGCATGTGGAAGTGTATTTACTTTGCATGAGAGCTCTGTGGTGACGTCATGGCTGGTCAGATATCAGTGGTGACTCACAGAGGATTGTGCGATTGGATCTGTTTATTTTCTGTGAACAGAATCAATTGTTTGACCAAGTTTAAAGCTGGTGTGTGTTATTTTTTTGTCATTTTTGGTGACTTTTTTTTAAACATTCAGATAGCTTTTAACATGGACCACCAACCTCCGACCAGTCATGTTAGTTGTCAGTTCAGGTTGTGTCTGAAACAGATGGAAGGTGGTTTCTGTTTCATGATTCTTACTCCGTGGGTCCCAGGTCCCTAGGCAGGAGTGTTCACAGGACATCCTACCCACCGCACCTCACAAACCAACGCAGTGAGCCCTGACACCACTCACCCAGTCCTGCCCTGGTACGCATTCCCATCACATGCAAATATAAGTCTTTACTAAATCTAAGGGGTCTAGCCCAAACCTGCTCCAGCATGACAGTGCCCCTGTGCACAAAATGAGGTCCATGAACACTTGAGGTTCACAAATTGAGGTCCATGGTTTGCCAAGGTTTGTGTGGAAGAACTCACCTGACCTCAACCCTGCTGAACACCTTTGAAAAGAATTGGAGTGTAGGCCTTCTCACCTGACGTTAGTGCCTGACCTCATTAATGCTCTCGTGCTTCAATGGGCAAATCCCCACAACGACGCCTTCTCAGAAGAGTGGAGCTTATTGTAGGAGCAGAGAGGGGCATGTATGGGAATACATACTCCATACTAATGGCATAGATTTGGCATGGGGTGTTCTGCAAATACAAATGGGTATGGTGGTCAGGTGTTCACATACTTATGACCATATAATGAACATTAATACATTGTACATCCATTATGAGTATTTAATTAGTCTCTGTGCTACACAGAAGGTGGTTTTACCTTAGGCGACTGATTTCTTTCCTGTTTGTCACCTTGCAAACTGGCTCCTACACCGATTCTGCTCCAACTCAGTAGCCAGCAGTGACAGCATGTTGTGTCTTCTTTTGCCCATTTTAGTTCAGCGTTCATTTTCAGTGTGACCATGGGGAATGTGAAAATTAACTTTGGCTTTTCCTTCCTTTTTGGATTTCATCTGCCAACTTAGTGAGTGTTGGTTTACAGTTATCCTTGTTTTTCATCTACTTATCAAGCGTGCGTCACACCCCGGGGGAATTCTGCCTTGTACCCACTGTTTCTTTGACAGGCTCTGGATCCGCTGTGACTCTTCTTGGTCGAGTAATCTGTGTTTATTATTCCTTAATCAAACATCTTTGAAAGCGAAACTTATGAATATAGAATACTTATTTGGCACAGTCTAACAAATGAGAGCCAGTTCTATTGGGACTGCTAATGTGTTTGTCTCTCTTCTGTAAGTGTCTTGGGCAGCATGAGGGTCTGACTGCTGCTTATTATAATAATGGATGTATAATATAGTGTATTGGGAAGGTGAACTGTTATTATGGTAACAGTTGGACAGGACTTTTCTTTGCTGGTTTTCAATTAATAGTAATAGATTTTTATAAGAAAAACAATGCAGTATATAATGTTAATGTGTCAGAAGGTAGAGTGAAATTCTATTAAATATTTAAGCAATAATTAGGCAAAAACAAACACTTTTGCTTTAAAAAAAATGGCTGCGTGAGCTGATCAGATTACTTTGACTTAATGAAGAGGGATGAAATTCTTATCTTTATACTGGCAGCAATTGAATACAGAATAGCCTTAAATCCTCCACGTCGCTCTATGTTTGTAATTAGTTTAAATGTCTAACCTGAATAACTGCTGATTGCCATTTTTTGTGTGTGTGTGTGTGTGTGGGGGGGGGGGTGTTGGGTTCACTATGGCTATTCACTAAGCTAAATTTAGCTACAAATTTGATTTTAAAATGGATGTCTTTCTTATAAAAAAAATGTCGTGCACATTTTGACCACAAATTTCAGTAAAAGAAGTGGTTTGAAAACAGCCAATAAAGGAAAGGCTACATAATTGAACACGTATTAGTTGCGCCAAAGATTTATAGTGGTATCAAAAATGTATTGGTTAAAAAAGTTACCTTTGACCTTAAACTACAGTATACACCTACATGTACATCAGAAAGATACTGACTTACTGCAGTGTTTTGAATAGCACTTCATTTCTGCCTTTTCTGGTTTGTGTTATATTGCATGTATTTTAGGTACATGCACACTACCTGCATGAATTAATTCTACTTCTGTCTTCTTGAATGAACAAGTGACTAGCATCCTCCTTAATCCATAGAGCTGGTGCACCTTCTCTCATTCATTCATTCATTCATTCATTCATTCATTCATTCATTCATTCAGCTTTGCTGTTACTCATTTAGTTCCCTTTTAATCATTCATACACTCATATACTCACCTATTCCTCCAGTCTCTGCTTCACTTAACCAGATCGAGGGCACTGATGATAATGCTGGTTAAACACTGGAGCCTTGCAGCATTAGTGTCAGCACTGAAATGTTTTTGGATTAGGCTCCTGTGTTATAGGGGTTATACCTTTTTCTCAATTGCTTAAATTTCTCTCTAGCCTCTTACATATTTATCAAAACAATACACACATTTTGGAAATCTTACTGTACGGCAAACAAAATTATATGATACACACACCGCATCCGTGGCAAGCTTTGTTTCACGCGTACTTTTGATCAGTTGAAAACACGGTATGTTTGCTGGCGTTACTGCTGTTTATACATAGAGAGACATGAATGGATGTAAATGAATTCCTGGTATATCAATTATACTTAATAATTATGAAAGCAAAAACATTTTAATGACAAAGAAACGAACATTGCAGGAGCCTTCTTCAAATTTCTATTCACATTTATAGTTTGTGTACATGTTCCCAATCAATTTTGGAAAACTGCTTTTCTCGTGCTCAAATCACAGCTTTATAGTGTAAGTTGAATTTTACGTGAGCTTTAATCTTATTTTTTCTCTTCATACACCTCTAACTTATTCTCTATAATCTCAATAATTCTCCTTAATGTCTATTGTACTGTTCTGTCTATTATTACTGTATTTATTCCAGTGTGTATTGATAGTCATTGCTGTTGGAAGTTCTTTAGCTCAGTTTTGACAGGTAGATATATCTATTTCATACAATAAGTATTATCAGATTTTTTTTGTATTGCACTTTTAACAATAATCATAGTCACCAAGCACCTATACAGAAATTGAGATGTAGATTTAGATCCCTAATGAGCAAGCCAAATGGTGACAGTGGGAAGGAAAAAAACTCCCGGAAACAACATGAGAAAGAAACCTTGAGAACCAGGCTCAAAAGGATAGTGGGATTATGCTCATTAAAGTTTAGTATGTAATAGGCTTGTGTGATATAGCTATTTTATTATCCTACACAATACAAATTGACACGATATCAGCACTCTTTTCTGACTCATCATGAGTCACCCAAAAATGTGGAACCCCGGAGTGGCAGAAAGTTTAGCGCTCGCCGACTTTGGCGTTCTCAGAGAATGGGGCTCTATTGAGCAAGGACACATAACAATTTTATCAGTTATTAGACAAAAATATGGCAAAAGAGCAGTGTTTTTCCCCCAATAACATGGCAGATGAGCAAATTGACATGTGAATGGAATACCCCCAATCTCACATGCTCTCCACCTACATGACTCACTCGTTTTCTGCAAAAAGGTAAATAAAGAATATTTTGTGGTTGGTAATGTCTAATAAAATCTAACAAGATATAAACCTGGTATTGACTATTGACAGTACATTTACAGGATCAATTGTTTGTCTGGACTGTAATGTAGTAACATTTTAATTTGAATGAAATTAACTTGAATTATCTGTTACACTGTAACATCCATATCTAAGTTGACATGGAGTGACCAGTCAAAATGTCAGCCAGGTGAACATTAGATAACCAAATTATAAAAGGATTATATCAGGAATTCCCAACTTTTTGGGCAGTGACACCAAATAGACATTATGAAGTTTTTAAATTCCAGATTTATAAGGACAACTACAAAAGTATTTACTCATCTAGAAAATCCAGATTGAGTGGTACACAAAACACACAAAACAACACTTTCCACACATTTGAAGGCTACAAAATTCAAACTCTAACTGTAATAAGAAAACCAGTTCGTATTAGTACTCAATGAAGGTCTAGACTAGTACATGAATATGAGATTTGAAACACATCACTAGTTTGTTTAGCGCGGGTAGATGGTAGGTAGGAATCTGTCCATTTTTATTGCTGAACTATACAAGTGATGCATGTCAGGATAGTGAAAAAATACAAAAATGACTCCCCATAACATTTCAGACTATTATCAAAATCACAAAATCTGTCTGCAATATTTCTAATATTATAAAAAAAAAATTTTTTTTAATGAAATAAAAGAGGAGATTTGAGTTGTTTTTTTTTTTTTTTTTTTGCAAACCTCATTTGTAAACCAAGCATCATGGGGTTACAAGCACTAGTTTGTGATCCCCTGGATTATACTGAAATGTGATGTTACTATTTACTGTGATTTACTGTGTATCACTGTAGACTCACTTACAACACAGCTGGTAGTATTATTACACACTCACCTATGCTCGCTCAACCAGAAAAGGCAGAAATGCTCGTTTCCCTGTCTTTTTTAGGCTATAGGTTCTGAATGATTAACTCATTTATCATAACATATTATAATTGAAAATAGCAATATTGGGAAACTGTTAAGTGTCAATTCAAGGGAAAATCAATGTTGCCTTTCAATACAGTCTTGTACACTGTCCTATAGAATATAATACATTATCACAGAGTTTTGGGTTTGATCTGATTGAGAAGACATAAAGATAAATACATAGATGTACAGTATATGCATTTCTAGGTGTGTCCATATATCTCTTGGTATTATATTGTCTAGAAAATGATATTTTCCCTTCATATTTGCAAATCGGTAGAGAAAGACACTCTTTCATTAATTTATAAATGTATCCTTTTTGTCTTATAGTATTCTTAAAATACAGAATGAGAGTTTATCACCTCTTTATGCGGATAAATGGAGCACTATGTAGTTTGTACTGCAAGAAGAATGTGTGAAGAGTTTGTAATGAAAGTGAGATTTTTTCCCCCAATGATATAGTCGAAAGAGCTTTTAATGAGCTTTTATTACTGAGAATTGTGTGTATGGAATTTTTAAAAATATATTAAAAAACAGAAACAAAAAACAAAAACCTCTCTACTGCAGAATGTTACATTGCGCCTTAAAACAGTTTTAATATGGGCTTTAATAGACTCATGAAAATTACGTGAGTTTTCTATATGTTTCAACTGAATTAAAACTTCCAAGTCATTGTAGTGTTGCAAATTTTAACGTATTAGCTACTGAGTAAACTTCTGATTCTACAGGGGTTTCTATAAAAGTTAGCCCATAAAAATATAAATGATGAATTATCAGTGATCACCTATTAACAATTCAACTTTTATTATAAACAAGAATAATAAAAAAAAAAAAATGCTTTTTATAAGATATCTGTTCTTTGGTGACTTTGTTCTTGTATTTGGGTGTGTGTGCAACAGATGTAAGATTATGTCTTGGAATATTACAAGTGTAAATGTCCTACTGCAGCATAATCACAAATGTGTTACCCACAATAATGTTTTGGTTTTTACAGTATGCAAGTGAGGGGCAAAAAAACACCAACAGTGCAACGGTCCACCCCATGCATAGCACCAGACTTGTGAAAATTCCTCTCCCTACTGTCATTAGCAAAACATTTGCCCCAAAGAAGCAACTTTAGTTATAATCTACAGTAGATATTAGCAGTAGAGTAGATATTAGATTGGATTAACTTGAAGGGTTTATTTCAAAAGTCCATTCAGAAAAACATTTCATCGGTCATTTACAGAAAGGATCTTCAGTCTTATCCACAAAGGGACGGTGTGGCTGCAGGCTCTCATTACAGCCAAATTGGAGGCATGCCAGATAGTTGATGGGAGACTAAGGTGAACTGATTAAACAAGTGAAATCATGTATGGCTCCTGCTTGGCTGGAATGAAAGCCTGCAGCCACACCGGCCCTTTGTAGATAAGACGGAAGACCCCTAATTTACAGTTTCAATATTTGTGCTAAGATGGATCTGACACATTATAGCAATTAAGACATTTCAGAGCCATTTTTAAAATGATGAGTGAGAAAATATAGTGCTCAAAAAGTGTATAATATAGTGCTTAAGATGTTTACTCAAAGAAAAGCCCATGCCGGATTTCATAAAATAAAAAAAAATAATAATAATTAAATAAAAATAAATGCAGTGGCATGAGCATGTGACTCACTAGAACAGGATCTATACTTTAGTACATAAAAAAAAAAAATTGTACTTCAGTTTGATTTTCAAATTTGACTTGCAACTGATCATGTCAGTGAATAAGTTGCATTTGAATGAACCAGGACCATTTGCTATTCAAAAGCATTTCCTAGTTTGGTTAGTCCTACCTATAATATGATCTCTTTGATTACAAATTCTGACATTTCTGTCCGTTCCCTCATGCACATGCAAATGTACAATGTAGCATTGCTAATTACCTAGTTGCAAACGTACCCTGCATGTGCAGCCATTTCCTAAACACTCTCTTCAAAACCAGTGAACCTGATACAAATGGTTTACTGGGTGATACTGGCTAGGGAGAAAATGAGCAAACATCTGCCTTTGCCCAAACATGAATTCATTTAGCACTGGGTGTTTTCTTACTGCACTCCTAACAACCACTTTTGCGGTTCTCAGCATGGAAAGAGTGTGTATGATGATGTGGTGTAAAGTGTCAGAATTCCAGTTGTCATTATTATGACTGTGCCTGAATTGTGCAAAATGTATATTAGTTTTAAGAATATGTGTTTTGTATGCCAATACCGATACATTGGTTTACACGTTTAAAAGCAGTGCCGCACATTTAGCTAAATTACAGATGCTTTTATCCAAAGATGAAGCGCACATGAACCCCAAAGAACAGCGCCAGGCCGAGATTTGAACTCACAACCTTCCAATCAGCAGGTCAGAGCCATAACTGCTGAGCCACAGCTACCTTGAGTGCCTCTATGTTGATGGCCTTATGGTATTAATATTACAGCAGTAATTTTCTCTCATCTTTACTACTTCTAAGCAGCTATGTAAATTTACTTATTCTGTAGAAGGATGGATGTGTGTATACAGTCCTTAGACAAGTAGCAAAACAGACATCATTAGTCAGATTTCCGATGAAATTCTTAATTTGAATAAACCAATGTTTTCAAAACCACATTTTGTCGGCTCAGGCATGCATGACTGGGACATACATAGACTGAAACTCTATAGAGAGTGTGTGTTTAAAACAATTCTAAACAGTACATAAACATGTAAGTATATAGTAAGCCTACAAGCCTATTGAAGCCATAACAAATGCGTTGGCAAATGATTTTTTTTCACTAAAGATTAATATTGTACAAACAATAGCCTGCCGGATAATTGTTGTTTAGATTGTAATAAGAAATGTGAAAGCACAGCCTGCGTCACACTCTGATAAACACAGGTGCCCTGTGTTGCTGTTTTACACTTGCCCTGAAAAACTGGCAAAGCGTTTGCTTTATTAGCCGGCAGCCTGCCTTCTCTAAGAGCAATGTAGATTGGTAATTGTGGTTTAGTTTATTTAAAGCCAAACCAGTGTGCAGAAACAGCCGGAATTTTCTGTGGTCAGTATCGGATTTAAAATAGAGCAGGGTGTTTACAGCAGGGCTCATATTGTTGACACGTTGACAATATAGGTAGGCCTAATGTGAGATTTCAAATGAGAAATAATATTTAAGTTAGATAATATTAGGTGAGATTAAATTAGATAACATTGTTTTCATCACCCATTAACATAGGCTAAACAGTTTAAACCTGAATTAACACATCCACACATTAGTAAGTAAATGTTTTAAGCATTCGTATATACACCGATAATGGAGTTTGATTTCCATCCTTCCATTATCTCTCCCGTTTATCTGTCAGGGTTGCAGGCAAGCTGGAGCCAATTCTAGCTGACTTCAAGTGAGAGGCAGGATACACCCTGGGCAGGTCGCAAATCTATCGCAGGGCTAACCCGGAGACAAACAGCCATTCACACCTCGGGGCAATTTAGAGTTGCCAGTTGACCTAATCTGTATGTTTTTAAATTGTGGGAAGAAACTGGAGCGCCCAAGGGAAACCCACACAGGCACAGGGAGAACATGCAAACTCCACAGAGAAAGACCCCAGTTGGCTGTCAGGTTTGACCCCAGACTCTTCTCGCTGTGAAGCGACAGCTGCCCCTGGAATCTGATTTACAAAAATAAAAAATAAATAAAAAACAAATCAATAAATCTAGTGGTTCCTCATGAGGTCAAGGCATAAAACCTCAGGCTGTGTAGAAAATATGGTGATAACAGGTACTTTTACACTGCAGTGTACTTTTGATAGTGTTTTGATGTAGTCTAGGTTTCAGTTGGAGACTTGAACTGGGTCCTGCTCTGTAAGGTGTAAATAACGGATAAAGGGTAAGACTAAAACCTGGAAGTACATATTTTGGGTTTGTTTTCAGAAATGTTACTTAGAAATAAAACTCTACAATTCCAAATTGAAGACATTTTCCAAACCGGTCATGCAGTGAAATTTGTTGTATTTATTTATTTGTTAATCTTAGGAGTACTTCGAGAATGGGGTAGAAGTGGATGTTCTGTGGAACGTTTAGAGCCGACCCGATCTAGAATGACTAGCTAAACTTAGCTTATACTGTATGTTGTGCATTATTTACAAATAGTTATAGCTTGGAAACAACAGCTGGCGCTGCTCCTGATTGGATGGTGAGAGTGTCAGGCTGCGCGTGCCTCCGCTGTCATTGGTGCGGCTGAAGTTGAGAGCAGCTTTGCTCGTGCCGAAGCAGGAAGAGGACAGCGGGCAGCCAGCTAGCGTCCATATACCACACATCAGCCCTCTGCCTGGCCTTTTAAACAGAAATCATAACAAAAAAAGCATCTCCTTCGACCTTCAGCTGGATTGTGTATTTAACTGTGAGTATGCAGCTTGTTTTTTGGGAAAACTCGACTTGAAATGATAGACATTTTTTTCCGTGAACTGTACGCGACCCTTCTCGGGACGGATTGGTTTGCTCTTCGGTGAAACACCGTGAGCAGGGCGGATTTGGCTGCGTGTTGGTGTTATTGTGCTTCCCTCCATGCGATGGGCGAAAGCGGCACTTGGTTTAAGGCGTGTGTGTTTGGCCATGGTCGACGGCGGCTGAAGTGTTCCTGCACGGATGAGCTCTGTTGCACCGAGGAACATCGCGGCTGTTATTTTATTTCTCCTCCTGATGGAGGCTGACGTCAAGCCAACTGTGTCAGCGCGCGGCGCAGCGAATACGTCGCCCTCCTCCGTTTTGGCACTTAACTTTTAGTTTTAAAGATCGTTTGGATGCTAAGGTTGTTTGGTCGCAGTTAGGAAAACAAGACGAGAACAAAATCCATCGTTAAGGCGCAGTGTGGGATTCGTTATTTTTTTCTTTTCTTTTTTCTTTTTTTTTTGTCGCTCCGAAGTTCGCGAGCGTGCAGTTTGTCGGAAGCTCGCGGGCGGTGCGCGTGCGGTCGGCCTCATTAAAGTAAAACGGAGAGCACGAGCTTGCACGGGTCAGGTGCAATAGCGCTGCTCGTACTGAACCGATGGTGTTTGGGTTCTAACACGGTGATTTTGGGG
This sequence comes from Notoglanidium macrostoma, assembly GCA_030068235.1. NCBI lineage: Eukaryota > Metazoa > Chordata > Actinopteri > Siluriformes > Auchenoglanididae > Notoglanidium > Notoglanidium macrostoma. The sequence goes on from JAQQZR010000020.1 coordinate 6,879,785, forward strand.
GGCAGCTCAGAGTTACTAGACAAAAGCTGGTTTAATAAATGCACGAGCCCAGGAGGCGGAAAAGGCAGACGCGACAATTTACACCAAGTCTTTTTGTTCCTGACGACATTTCTGCAGCCCACAATCTGGCAAAGAGCATGGAGGAGTTTAAATGTGGTGTCACGTTTGAAGCAACGGAAATTTATTTTCATTCTGTAGGCACATTTGTTTCCACCCTGGAAGCATTATTATTATTATTATTATTATTATTATTACAGGCACAACAGAACAGTTTATATTCACCTGGTGTGACATTTAGTTAGGGTTGATGTATTGGATGTCAGAGGTTGTAAATGAACAGTGACTTTTGCTAGATGTACATCTGTATCTTGTATACTCAGCGAGTGTGAAAATGATATTTTGCTTCTGCTTTATTTTTTTTTATTTTTTTTTTTTGTGGAAATCTATCCTCAAATGATGAAGTAGCCTATAATATGACTTTTGGCTTATTTAATAGGACAGTTTGTAATTTTCAGAGTCCTACTGCTGGCAAGGCAAATCACATTTGTAAGGATGTTTTTGTTAGTCAGGACATGCACAGTAATATTTCAGCATTATTCAAAATATGATAATATTCAGAATTTCAGTATATTCCATTTGGACATGTATACAGTGCATCCTGAATATGCATCTCAGTTGGGGTTTTTACAGCACTTTGTGACACACGGCCTCTTGCTTGTTTATGGTCAGCTCTGTGTATTGTACTGACGGCTACATGTAAATGGAAACGTTAGTGGAATGTTCATTTTTATTAGCCTTATAAATAGCTTAGTATGATGTTTTGTGCATGTAAATGTAGTGATTGGCAAGGTTGGACTTTATTTATTTAGTAGACGCTATTATCCAAAGCACTTACCATTGAGAGAGGAGATTAATGTAAGAGAGAGAATTCTTGCTGAAATGACAGCAGCCCTGAAATTTAAATATACCTACAGTACTTCAGATTACTAGCTCCGAGCCTTAACCGCTGAGCACCACTGCCACAGTCATGCCATCTTCCCGCAACTGGCAGTTAACCTTTAACTGATAGTTGGTAATCATAACTAGTTACTTCAGTTTGCACAATTTCTCAAAGTACTTTTAGAAAACATAGTGTTAAATAAAGCACCAGCGTAACAAATTTAGCCACTGATTTGACTCGTCTAGTATTGATTTGTGCTGCATAATACAATGTTTAAAAATTACTTCAGCCTAGTGCCTCTAAAGCACAGTCTTCCCTGGCAGCCATGTTAGGAGCACTAAAAGATCAGAGGTGAGGAGGAAGAGCAGAGCAAATTTTAGGGCTAGCTTGATTTAAACGAAATGTGAAACACAGTCTAGCAATATCCAGTGTACATACAGGAAAAAGGTACTAAACTGTAACTTTCCTTGGCTATACTGCTGGGTGGTATACCACTTCTCCTGGTACACCGGGTCAAATGTTCATCGGATCCTGAATGTTAAAACTATGGAGCGAGATCACTGTCTTTTATATGCGAGCGCAGTTACGAGGTTAAACCGAACAAAAACGGCGATGATGAGAGCACAGAAAATACACTGCATCTTTGAAACGCAGCACACCAGAGTTAAGAAAAGCATGCAACTTCATGCTTACCGAGTCCTTCATATATTCTCTCATTTTATGTAATGAAAGCCTTCATTATATACATAATAAAATGATTATTCTATTTACTCCTGACTGTAGAAAAAGGAACAAACCTATATAAAAGGCCAGTCATGCAAAAGTTAATCAATAAACAAATACCGTGATATACTGTGAAAATCTTCATAAAAATACCACGATATACACTTTTGGTCACATCGCTCAGTACTACTTGCCCGTACTGTTCCTTATGACGGGGTGATCCCTTGAAGTGTGCACCTCTTGTACCTTTAGTATGTGGTATCTTTTACTTAGGATGTTTCATATAGTGTAACTTATCTTAACGTAGCTTTACACTGAAAAGTAATTACAATCCAATTACCGTTATGGGGATAAGAAAGTATGCTCTTCTTTAATTCTTTGTTTTTATTTACCAGGGCCTAAATAACAATTGGGTGGTCGTCATTAACTTCTATAAACAAACCTCATGTGACGACAAAAAAAACCACAACAGATTTCAACATGTAGTCGTTTTTTCCCCCCCAAAAAGTAAACCAACATTCAGAACCCAGTGGTGGATTTTAGCAATGAGGTGTAACTAATGAAATGCACAAGATTAATTAATCATCAAGAAGTGTGCCTACTTCTTATACAGGTAATGAAGAACTGTTGGCATTTTGGCATCTGGAGCACTCGGCTGTGTGTCTACATCATGCCAAGAAGAAAGGACACAATGGTGCTCATTAATCTGGGAAAGGTTATAAGGCCATCTCCAAACAATTACGCTGGGCCAAATCAATGAACTGAAGCAATGTTGTAGATAACAGTGAACAGAAATCCCTCCAAAATGATGCGAGAGGCTGATAAACGCAGTCTACTACAGAAAACATTTACTTGCTAAAGGTGATTCTACAGGCTACCAAATTAACATTTTTATGTTTTTTCCCCACCTGGTTTCTGAATGTTGGTTTACTTTTGGGGAGAAAAAAATGACTACATGGTGAAATCTGTTGTACTTTTTGCTGTCACCTGACAGAGCTCCAGATGGCGACTAAAACGGTCGACAATGTGACTAGATTTCTTATTTTGCGACTAGTTTTTTTTTTCATTCTAGTCGCCAATGGTAACTGCCTCTCCCAATCCAAGAAAAGTTCAAATAAACTAAAAAGGCAAGAAAAGTGGCAGCTTTTAATTATATGCAGCCCACGTCTGGCATTCCTGCTACAGTATCACATGATTAAAGCGTGGCTCGATCCAGAGCAATGTTGACAGATCGGGTTGTATTTGAATTGCATGTAAAATTTTGTCATTAGTGGGTGGGATTTGTCAAACCGTCGTGTTGGAAACTCTTCACGCTATTGGGCAACCTGTTGCAGAGAGCGATCTAAATGAGAAGAAAAACGAACATGAACTATATGAGGAGCATTCTGAACATGTGACAAACGAAATGGCCAAAAGGCATATTTTTTCTTTGCTCAAGGCCTGATCATCCAAACCTTGCCTTGACTACTTCCAAACAAACAGAAAATGATTCAATCAGTGTGTCATCTGCGGTACAGTCATCGCCGCGCGACAATATACAATTATTAACAGCGGATGAGAACGCTGTCTTTAACGGGGTCTTCTGCGCCCGCGGCTCCCACGCCTGGAAGACAATTCAAATCAGCTTGGATACAGGAGTTCGCGTGGTTAAAGTATGACAAGGGAAAATGTACTGCAGCCTTTGTGCACAAGCAGGACGAGAAATTGCTTGGAAAGCAGAATTCGTTAGTGGTACGAGGCATTTCAAAAAGGAAGCTATGAAGAAGCATGGTGACAATAAGCCGTGCTTGTGATAGTAAGACCAAAGTATCCTGGCTGGCTTAGTGATGCTGGCGTTGTAATGGTTGGTCACAGTGACTGTGAACTCGAAGAGTAATTCTTTGTACATACTTAGCAAGATGGTAAACATTTTCATATTTATAGTGTTATTTATTCTTGTTATTACGTGTAAGACACTTTTTCAGTGTTCTAGCGTTGTTTATTCGTGTTATCATGTATAAGACAAGTGTGACAGAAGTGACTCTGGACTTGAAGTACTGCTTGTTAGTGCCAGTTTTTCCTCTTTTATTAAGTATAAGACAATGCAGAAGATGAAAGTAGGTAGATCAGATAGGAGAAAGAAAAGGCACGGTGTGGAAGACTGGAGACAAAATCTGTGTATAAGTCTTTTTTAGTTATTTAACATTTGGCGTGTTATAGAGATTATGGCTCCAAAAAACAACTGGCTCCTAAAGTTTTTTTTGTTTGTTTTTTTGGTGTGTGTCTGGGGCCCTGGCTGAGGTTATTTGTTTGTTTAGAAATTGGTGAGGACCACACAATTGTTATTTAGGCCCTGATAGCAAATAATTTTATATATGACTGTATGTACATTAAGCTTTTTTTTAAAAGTACACTAGAAGCATGTTTCCATGTGAGTTATTTATATTGCAGGTACAGAAAATAAAGCTACCACCACGTTGACAAGGAAATGTACAGATTAGTACCCTTTTTTCTGAGAGTGTATGGCAATAGTGAGTTTCACTGGTGCCTTTGTTATTACATTATTATTATTATTACAGGCTCTGAGGCATTAACTTAAAACTTCTAACTACAAGTTTAACATCTGAATGTTGTATTACTACTTTAACATGCCTGTGTAATGTGTGTACTGAATTCATTGTTAGCTATTTATGTAGATTTTGGGGAAGAATATGAAATATAATAAATATAAATTTTATGAATATAAAATAACGATAATCATACTTTACAGTTTATGTAATATTTGACCATTTAGTAGTGCAAAACAGAAATGGATGTTTATTCCTACTGAGAACCTCGACCTGTTATGACATGACCTAAATGTTTGAGCGTTGTTAGTGAGCAGTTTTCTTTATTGGTAGGCTCAAAAGTTACGCATGACCCTTGACATTTTCTCCATCCATCTATTATCTATACCGCTTTGCTGTTAGGGGTTGAGAGGAACTTGGAGCCAACCCAGCTAACTTCGGGCAAGAGGCAGAGTACACTATCTATTACAATCGATTGCAGGGCTAACACAGAGATGATGAACAACCATTCACACCTGTGGGCAATTTAGAGTAGCCAGTTGGCCTAATTTGCATGTGTTTGGGCTGTAGGGAGTAAACTGGAGTACCTGGAGGTACCCCCTGTAGGCACGGGAAGAACATGCAGACTCTGCACAGAAAGGCCCCCGCAGTCGGCCAACTGGTTCGAACTCAGAACCTTCTGGCTGTGATGCGACAGTGCTAACCACTGCACCACCATGCCACCATTAACATGTTCTAGTTAATGTATTAACTAGTTAATGGACCTCATCAAGTTGTCTCATGGCCTACAACAGTCAACAAATGATTATTTCGAACTTATTATGTTTCAAGCGAAACCTAACCACGAGGCTAATTCCAAGAGTCAGTGGGCTCAGAAATCAGCCCTCACAACTTAATGTTGAAATCAATGTGCCATGTTGGTCTAATTTCTATATAAGGGTATGGAAACCTTTGCTCTAAAATGTATGCAAGCGAAAGAACAGATTTTGCAAGACTATCAGTAACACTGTAGGAGTGTTATTTCCCTAAGCTTGGTGTCATTACTTTTCCTCTTAATCATGGTCTTATGATCCGCAATCAAAAGGCTTATACAGTCATGGAATTTGAAACAATAGCCCGTGCCTTTTTAATGTTTAATATTTATATTTCTTGCTTATATTAAAGTTGATATTCCATTTTTTTTCATGAGTCGCAGACCTTTCACTCCCAGTAAATAAGATGTTTTGGGGAAGACGGCCAATGGCAATGCAAAGCAGAGCACAACGAACTGAAAACCCCAGAAATGTGTTCGATAAGATTTTCCGTTCTGACCGGGCCGCTGTATTCACATTGCTACTAAGTGAATTGATCTGTCTTCTTTTTTTAATGCAATGCTATCTTCTTTAATTTAAACCTTAATATGTGCTTAGAGACTAAATGTATACAGTATATCCTAGGCAGAAAGTGGAAATTTGTGCTGCTGTCAGACACATTTGCTGAAAACATGCACAGTTAAGCATCTATTATTTATTATTATCCAGTCAGCTGCTTACTTGAGTAACTGCCTGTAGTCCAAGGGTGCCACTATTATTCCTTTGAATAGGGAATGCCTGTGAAATGCCATGAATACAGTCTGGCCTTGGGTTTTATAAAGAGCATGGTAACACCTGAGTAGTTACAAACCATCCGAACAGACATTAGGATGAACAGCTTAACTGTCAAAATCTGGTATTTAGCAATAATATTTCACCTTTTATTAAAAATTGTTTTAAATGGTGCATAATTTCAACATGCTATAACAGACTGTAAAAGGGGTCAGAGTCTTGGAAGTATCAATACATTCAGCTTTTCCAAACTAGCCAAATTAACCTATGATTATGAAGCGTATGACTAAGAAGCATGCTAGTGAACTAATGAAAAGAGAAGCAGGAGTATTTACCAGATTTTTAATAACTTTTATCCAGGAGTTATGAATTTTCATTTTCTAATTGTTATGTGATTTGTTTGGTTACTTGTTTTATGATTTCATTTAAAGAAAAAAGAATCTCTATTACATACATTTCTTATTCTTTTATTTAGTATACATATATTTTATGTGATTCTGTCTAATTCTTATACAGATACTGCGTAAATACAATCAGTTTGAATGAGTTGAGACTATCCATTCCCGGCTTAATCAAATAAGAACATTATGATATTCATTATGGAACAATAGTGTGTGAGAACCAGAGGTGTGCACAACTCTCACAAACACTCTTGACCAATCCCCCTCACACAGTTTTTTTTGTAATATTTTTTTAATAAACTTAGTTGGTTCTGTTTTCCAAAATCTAAACTAAAATGCCATTTAAAACACACTGATCCTGCCCAGGAAAAAGCAGTTACTGAAAATCAATAAACATAATAAATGCATTATGTTGCATCACTTAAGGAACCCACCACATCCAGCTTGCACTGATGCTCAGTGCGACCTTTCGTTGTCCCACAATCCTCATATCTGAATGCCTGTGTGAGAGTAAATGCTGCCTTCTCCTGTGACTTTTTGTTGGGTCCTGAGGGATCCCAGTCCTTATAAACACCTCTATCTGGTTTTACACAATCTAGCCGAATTGGCAATACCCTGAATACTTTAACTGGCTTGGTACAACTTGATATATTTCTAAAATAAATCTTCTGTCTCTGACCCATTTAGATTCTCTTGGAAAGCATGTGATGAGCCAAGCTCAGAAAAAGATCTCCCTCAGCCAGAGCTGTGGCAAAGGCTGTAACCATGTAGATGGTTGTCCCCATGGTAAAACCATGGGTAGAGCTTGGCCTGAGCATTGTTTGAAGGAGGCCAAAGCACTAAAGCATACAACCAGTAGAGACAAGCAAAAGAGACTACAGCACATGGAAGGATGGCTCCATGATGGATGTAAGACAGCAGCCAAGTTTAAAAAGGGCAGGACTCTGAAGGTTGTGGCCAAAAAGGGCAGGCCAATAGTATCCAAGAAATTGAGGGAAGAGCGAAATAGGAAGCTTTATCCCCTACGACGGAGAAGTAACAAATCAAAAGATGAGGCCTTAAGTTGCCATGTCCTGCTTACCCGCCTGGGGGAGAATGCCTTTGGACAGGACAATGAATTGCACGAGGAAGAGCCAAATGCAGTTCCAAGAAGTCGGCAAAAAAAGAGAAGCAAACCCAACCAAAAGCTAGTAAACACCAATAAGTCGTCACATATACCATCTAAAACTAAATACGAAGCAAGTACTAATACAATTCTAGCTCAGGAGCCCCGTAAACGCCGTCTTGCCTCTCTTAATGCCGAAGCTGTCAACAGCCTGCTGCTGGAGAAAACAGATGTACCACTAAGCAGCAAAGTTCCTAAGAAACAGCGCCATGACACAGCACCTGTTTTTAATGAAACCGATCATGCAAAAATTTGCTCCCTGTCAAAAACTGCTGCTCAAGCCCACAAGACTGAAATGTGCCAAAACCACAAGAAAGCCAAGAAGAGCAAGTCAGAGGAAAAAGATGACAATGACCTGAGTCTGTACACTCCTACTCCTAGACGCCTCGCAGGACTCAATGCTGCTGCTCTGCTGAAGCTCACAAGCTCAACTACAGGAAGTAAGCAGCGAGTAAAGACAGACAGTAAAGGTATTTGTGCTGCAGGGAAGCAGACCGCATGCTGTAAATCCCGGGTGCAACAGCCTAAAAAGCAAGGACTCAAAAAGGCTTTACCTCAGGGTAGTGGTGCAGCATGTAAGATCAAGGGAAGTGAGTCTAAACTGAAGTGGGAAGGACCTGCTGACTGTCACTGCTTAGCCAAACCAGGGTATCGTTCTCATGGCATGATGGGATATCCCATTAAAGTGGTAAAAGAAGAGCAGGTGGAAACCGAGCTTGGTCCTTGCTACTGCTGTTCTGCAGAAGGCTCAGTGGAGTACTGTCACAGGTTGGCACTGTACCTGAGCCAGAAGGCCTGTGGTGAGACAAACGAGCACCCTGTGGCCTCAGTGAAACATGAATGCATGGTTGCCCCAGCTTCACTGGCCCACCCAGCCCTCACCCTCAGTGCCCACCCGTGTCTGTGTGCGGACCCCTGCTACTCTAGTTACTATGTTCACTTTGCAAATCATGGGCCTCATTCGGTTTGTCTAAGTACGCAGCCACTACCTTGTGCACACAGCTCCATGTGTCCCAGCAGGGTCCCTGCGTCAAAGCTGCTGTCTCCCTCTGTCTCCCACGCCTCAGGAATCTCACACCCTGCCTTCTGCAGTTCAGTGCGCTCTCCATGCTGCAGTGAGGGCTGCAGAGTTGGCAGTTACACTTTCAGCGCTATGCAGCCTGTCACCAGCAGGGCGTGCTCGTATGCCACAGGCTGCTCCAACTGTAGCCATCAAATCAAAACAGGTAATGTGTAATAACAGAACTGACCAGAAAAAGCTTATCTATATCATATTATGACATTACCCTTTACCCTTAACCCTATTAACGTTTCTACTTAAAACTCTGCAACAGAGGGTTTGCCATTTGGAAAAGGTATCAGGTATAGCCCCTTTAAAAGAGCCCATCCAAAGAACCCTTTTTTAACTACCGGTAAGCAGTACGAGGGCTGCATTCACTTGTATTTATTTTTTGCCTGTCACCTGTAGCACCTGTTAACGTTGATTTCAAAGAGAGTGATGTGTGATCGACAACATGCTCCAATGCATAAAAAAATATTATCCACCATTCATTAAAATGCTTTACTGACCTGCTAATGTCATCAGGGGAAAAAGGGATAAGCGAGTCACTGTTGTCATTTCACATCAAAACTGTACAATATAGTGCTAAAAACGTTAAAGGGGAATTCACAGAAAGCCCTGACATGTCTAGCATTGCGTATTAATATATCTTCTGACATATGCCAGAAATTCCTTATGAAAGAAGCCGTTACCTTTACAGAGTCATTGTTGATACACTGTCAGTCATACTCAACATTTTAACCATTAAACTCCATTTTGCTTGTGCAGAAGGCTACTCTTCACCTCAAGGGGATCAAAGTACCTCTCTGCTTGTTCCACCAGCCCTGCCCCTTTCTGGCTGCCCTTTGCCTAGGTTAAGCCCATCCTCCACGGTTCTGCCACGTCTTCTGTCCACTCTTGCAGACAACAGACAGACAGAGGTCAGACTCCGAGGGCCAAGAGAATGCCCTCAAAACACCAAACCACCCAATGGCTCTATTGGTGCAAGACCTACAAAACTGTCTCCGAAGCAGCCAGTGCCCAGCCCAGCAAGTGCCAAACAACAGAAAAAAGTACATCGCCACCGCACCACAAACGGTTGGCGCCCTTTTGGAGAGCCCACAGAGAAAGAGGTCTTTATTGCGGTGAGTTTTGTTCCTCTGGTGGTTCGCGTGTTTTGCCCTACAAGAGCATTCACAACAAAAATACATTGCTTTGCAGGGGGAGGACATGACAGCACTGCGACAGTGTTATGAAGGAGTAGAGCGAGATGGAGAGGTGATTCGGGTCAGAGACACAGTGCTGTTGCGCTCCGGACCACGAAAGAAATCCTTACCCTACGTGGCCAAGATCTCAGCTTTGTGGGATGACCCCAAGACAGGTGAGAGAATGTTGACCATGATTATGAGTGCTCTCTTTTATTTAAACGTGAATATTTGCAATTGGGAACATTTTTTGTTTGCTCTTGGGGATGTGATATATAAGCTGCCATTGACTTAATGTAACTTTGCTCTTCTGTATGTTCTAGAGGAAATGAAAAATGAGACTTGCTCCCTGATAACATGGTCCTGTGTCACTGTAGTCCTTTGGCAGTTTTCAGCTGCAGTGAAAAAATTACCCTGTATGATGTTTATGATTCAGCAAAAGCAGAAGCAAATTTGTTTGTTAGAGAGAATACATCTCAGTCTCTGTTATTTTTCTATTTTGCTTAGTTTGTTTGTCCTTTGTATAGTTTTTAATGTCTAAATGTTAAGATTGTCACTCGACATATTTAGGTTAACTTCATGAATGTTGCTGAAGAATTTGCTGCCACTGACCTTTTGTTTTGCCTCTTTCAGGAGAGCTGATGATGAGCCTGTTCTGGTACTATCGACCAGAACACACACAGGGAGGAAGAGATCCCAGCATGCACTGTGAGGTGAGACGTTCACTCATCCCAGACAGCTCTGATGGGCAGCTCACTAATGTTTCCCTTTCACTATGTAGTAAACACATCCTTTTATTCTGCGTTCTGCTTTGTCCTGCGGTGTACTTCCATGTAGGTGTTTTGAAAAAGCTATAAAAAAAAATGTGATGAAAAGATATTTTTTTTTTAAATCTAAAAAGCTTGATTGAAAGCTGTGATGGCCATTTTCAACTTGTCTTTTGAAAGTTTATGACAAAAATGTCTACATCCAATATAAGACTTGTCAAATATACAGTTGAGTATAAATGCTTGCAATCCCCTCAATCCCCTTATGGCTTAAAAAACTGTCTTAATTTTTAACTGTCTTAAAAATTGTTGTGAAAGTATTGTGCTTCGATTCTTGTATTGTCTTAATGAAAAGTGAAGCAAAAGCGCCTACAAATATATGCAAAATGTTTAGGAAGCGCTCCCTGTGTTGGCCACAGTTTAACTGCATCGGCTGTTTTTCCGATCATTTCCAGAATGAAATATTCGCCTCTCGGCATCAAGATGAAAACAGCGTGGCCTGTATCGAGGACAGATGCTATGTTTTACCTTTAGCACAGTACTGTAGGTAAGATATAGTACAATTTTACCGGTTAGATCTCAACTGAATGCACTAATTGAAGGCATTGTTAAAGGATCTGAAAGCATATCAGACAGTGTTAGGCTGGTGTGTCAGATTGTTAGTCTTCTGTCTTTATGTTGTAGATTTTGTGCCTTGGTAAAGCGCCGCTCAGAGGGTGTGCCCGACAGCATCCCCATGGTGCCCCGGCCCTCTGACAGTGCTGTCCCCACTCACCGACTTGTGCCCGATGATGTTGACCCCGAGCTGGTTTACCTATGCCGCCATGTCTACGACTTCCGCTACGGCCGCATACTGAAGAACCTGCAGTAAGGGTGCAAGCCTGCGTGTAGTGCACACACACCTGCACCTCACTAATGATGGAAAGCCTTCATACTAAAAAGATCCCTGTGCAACCTACTGGCCTTTTTGTTCTGAAGCTCCTGATTTATTGTTGAGAACATAAACGATCTGTTTTTCTTATTATCCGCTCAGGAGGGTAGACCTCAGGGAGGTCTGGGGCTGTTGGACAAGATTATTGTTAAACTCTCCACATTCCCAGAGTGGCAGCATGTAAAGTGAGTGCTGTAGAAGAACGGAAATGACAGCGTTATTGCATCCTTGATTAGATTTTGTTGAATTCTCAGTAGAAATCTAGTTGTTATTTACCCTTCCGTTTAAATTCGGAAGGGGTTTTACATTTCTCTTTGGTGATTTGTCTTGTACACTGGACTGTGACATTGGCAGGGGAAATTAGATGAAGCTGCCATTTCAGATTCAGAGTGGAATCAAATGCAATTTCTCCAAAGTGTCGCTCAAACTGGAGGCTGAACAGAGTCCTTAAGGTAATCTAGTGCTCCTGTTTAGGAGAGTCTGGCTATTTGGATGAAAAGAAAAGACAGAGTAGGCAGATGTTCTTGTTTGTGTTGTGGCAAATGCTTTCTGTTCCTTTTTTTTTCCTTCACGTGGGACTAAATTGTATGTACATTTCATTGAATGGCCAAGCGTCACTTCAGCCCACCAGTGAAATGTCTACAGGAGTAGATGCTTGTCGTTTTCGTTCTTCTCATGTCTTGCTTTATGACATGCAGGTCACTCGGTTGGCAGCTAGTTTTGACCGAAACCTCTAAGAATTTAACTCCTATACTAAAACCAAAGGTCAGCACAGTGCTAATCTCTGTTCTCACTAACTAAGCCCCCAGGATCTGTGCCCTACAATTCCACAGGTAGGAGATGATTTATCATGTATTGACAGGAGATACATGACACTTACAGTGAATTTATTTGACATATTTATTTGATAAAATCCTGCATTTGACCATTTTCCCTTGCTTCTAGTCACCCTAGTTAAATTGCACTAATCCATTCCTTGATTTTCTTTTCTTTCTTCCTCTGCTATTATGTTCATTTACATTTACGTCTTCCTTTCTGATTCTGTCGACACTGTTCATGGCAGTGATTGGGTCAGCAAGGAAGGATGTCTTTTTTTTTATTTACAGCAGAATTAAGAATAAATAAATAGCTAATTCTAACAACGGGTTAGAAACAACATACTAGTTCGGCAGTTCTCATTGTCAAGTACACGTTGTCTTGTTGGCGTACAGGTGGGACATACCAGCCTAAATCCGAGCGCTCTTTCACAACTATTTGCCGAGTCTGAATAAAAGCCATTGGTACTGTTTTGCGATTTTGTTTTGGTTTGCTTTCACACTACACATAATTAAACGAACCAAAAAGCAAAAAAAAAAAAAAAACATCGGCCGAGGCGTAGGCTTGTGCGATATAGATTTATTGCAATTTCCCATTTTAAAATGGAATACATATAGAGTACAAAAGACAAGTGCATTTCCATCATTTAAGGAGAAGAGGAGAGGCGCAAAAAGGGTGGACAGTGGATTTGTAGTGATTCTGTTGTAACGCACTGTAAAGAGTAAAACATAACACATATGAACATAATCCTTTTACAAATTGGATGTCTAAGACTTTAATCACATTCTAATTGAATAATCTTTGGTTGTTTTTTTTTTTTGTTTTAAAGGTAAAAAAAACCCAAAAAACCCTTTTTCATAGGTTTTGGTCACAATTTTCAGTGGCATCCCTAATAAATATAGCAAACTGATGTCAAACATATACTTCTCTAGTGATAATGATGGGGAAGGGGGTGCAAATCATTCCAGACTCTTACGCCGACTGACTCATCTCCTATTTTATCTGGGAGAAAACCAGTGTTCTCTTTCCTGTTCATGGGAGACTCTGTAAACGTCTGCCTCTCTGGGGTAATTTCCTTATTTTTGGATTTTTCTCTTTGTAGTGATGAGTCAGGAGGAAGTGTGGCAGTATTCCGGCTTCACTTCCACAGACAAAAACAAAAGAATAATATACAGACTAAAAACTTCACACCGCCTTCCTGTGCCTCAGACACGCACTCACAGCAACACTCCCCACCCCACCCCAAACTACAGTACCCACAATGCAGTGCACCTAAACATTAACATTTTACTATCTAACACTAGTGTACGCCAATGTTTTTGTGGAGCTCCTATGCAAAATGCGTGAATCACCGGCAGGCCTGGTAATAAAATGTGATGCGTCACTGGGTATCGTGGCGATGTAACATCGTGTAGGGATGATTATATTGCTATGTCGCACAAACCTACTGAAAAGTATGTAAGGCTGAAAACGCTTTCATTCATTGGTCAGAATAATGGCGACCGAAGAAGTCCTTGCCAAGTGTGCTTAGTTACCACAGGAATCATTCAATCACAAAACACAGAGTCAGCGCTAAGTAAATGATTCAATAATTATATAAAGAAATACACTACCGGTCAAAAGTTTGGACACACCTAATTCAATTATTTCTTTATTTTTATGACTTTAAAAGAGACTGGATAATGATGGACTGTTGTT
>JAQQZR010000020.1:6898531-6912772 GCA_030068235.1 Notoglanidium macrostoma
AAGGCACCCTGGGTGACCCGGGGATCGAACCCAGGACCTTCTTGCTGTGAGGCGACAGTGCTATCCACCGCACCACCGTGCAAACAGAATTTGCAAAAAGATTTTTCTACTGTCTGCATGCAACATCAATCAACAATTATTCAGTTTTAACCAGTAGAGGTCAGCAGTAGGTTGAAACATTTCAAACTAAGTATTGGTTTGGTCTTTGGACTATCTTTGGTCTTTGTATGATTAGTGTCTTTGTGTGTGTGTGTGTGTGTGTGTGCACTTTTTGTTATGAGCTTATTGGTGTATGTGCTGACTCTGTTGTTTAATGTCCTTGCTATGGTTTCTCACTATCATAAGGCTCTCTGTTGCACTTCTGCTATTGTCATGGTTGTGAACTATGTAACCTGTGTGTCTGAAAGAACACTCAATGTCTGTCTCATGTCACAGCAGACGTCCTTGTGTGTTGCCCTGTAGTTGGATTCAGCTTTGGACTCTGATCCTCTTTAAAGATATTAGTGGTGTGGAGCTGTAAAGAGATGCCAGTGCTGACTGTCCCAAAGTGCGAGGCCCTGAGCAGACATGTCCCTAAGATAAGTGTGTAAAGACATAAGCACTTCAAACACAGACAACTGTGAGTGCTATTCCACACATTCATTTGTCATAGGACCAGGATAATGCAGTAATGATTTGCGCATGGTAAAATTCATATTCTAAGACTGAAAAGATGTTCAGGATTTGTGGAAAACAGGTCCTGAGTAGCTGAGTAAGTATGAGTTTGTTATAGAGATGATCTGTGCAGGTTAATAATTCTCCTGAAAGCTATAATTGTGGTGTCTGAGATCATGTGGATCTTTGGCTGGCCAGTGCATGAACTTGGACAAGTATAAAAGTTGTTTTCTGCAGCCTTTCATTACCATCATTATTATGACATTATAAATACAGTGATGCCTTGTTTGGTTTAGGGTGAATGGAAAAAAGAACATAAAATTATACTTAAATGAAAGTAATGTTTCAAAGCCTTAGTCAGCTGAAAGTGGAGGTAAATCATCAAAATGATATTTGAGTGAAAAAACATGGTTTTAATGGAAATTAGAAATCAGGTTATTGTCCTTTTAAACATGGTCCCTCACATGCAACTTGGTTAAACTATATGAAATTGTATCAAAAGAAATTAAGATTAAAAAATTAGGGTTCGGGTCCATTTTGAATTTGTGTGAATTTTTCATGAGAGCAGGTTCTTTTTCATTCATCTTCATTTATGGATTTACTGTGGTCAGGTTTGCTGTAAATACAGAGCCGGGAGGCTAGGTGTGAAGTGGGAACACCACAAGACATAATACACAAACCTATTCGCATCTAGGGGTAATGTTTTGTCTAGGGGTACATCTTGCCAATGTATAGGTATGTTGGAGGAAACCAGAGTTAATTATTTTAAGCCTTAACTACTAAACGGGTTCTTCTCAAGCACACAACAGTGTTATTTCTCAGAGCCTTAGTGACACCATTATTTTGACACATTATTTGTGATGTAATGAGTTTGTTGTAATTGTTGAGATTTAATATTTGCTGAAATCCATTTTTTATTATTATTTAGTGCAGAGCTTCCCCCACATACTTATTTGTATGACTGAAGAAACAGTTATTTGGAATTCAACATGTCTCTTTCATCACCCAGCCCTCAAAATCTAACACAGACACCCACACACGCACGTAGACCACTCATGTTCACTCTTGAGGTGGCTTACCAGAGCCAGTAATCTGAGGGCAGTGACATCACTCATCTCAAATTGTGTGGATGTGAGGATTAAGAAGGTCACACGGGAGGAGGAGTGTGCAGTTGTGTGGCCTGTTTAGTGCAGGACCATTTCCAACACTTAGACACACACACACACACACCGGGTGCTCTAGTACTCAAGCTCTCACTGAGCAGACGCTCACATGATGGAAGGCTTGCCAGCAGCAGCAATGGCAGACGCACCCATGGAGGACCTGGTGGAGCGATCTGGAGCAGCTGAAGATGGAGAAGCTCAGCTGAGAGAACTGTACCCTCTCTTAGCACCTGAAGCAGACTTCATAGTAGGTCAGTACTGAGTTCTGCCTATCCTTTACAATTTAGTTTAATTGTATGAAAGCACTTGGACAAATTTCTTTAAAATTACTCTGAAGAATGTTTCTGGATTTGTGTACATTTCTTTAATGTTAAATTACTACATTAACCTTAGATATGCACTACTGCATATAAGTATGTCAGTGTGCATGCGAATCTATTAACATATGTCTATATTAAGACTTAGCTAAACGAAAGTAAAAGTCTAGAATGATATCTACAGATTATGTAGACAAGAAAGTGCTTTGGCATTTAATGAAAAATGTAACACGTCCTTAAATGAAATACATTTGAGAGATTACTCTCAGTTACCACAATGTATTGTCTACTGCACATTTGTTTATCCCTTGTATTATTATATACTTTATACCTTTTATATCTCTTTTGCTCTGAATATAATATACATGCATAGGAGTTTTTAACTGTTTGTATTTCTGCTCCACCAGAATGCATTCTCACTAATTCCCTGTTGTTGCTGTGGGATTAGGCACTATTTCCGTCCCAATCTCCATATGGGTCCTCTCGAAATAACAAGTGCCTACTGTTGGATTAGTGCTGAGATGAAGGAAGCAGGAGACACAAATAATTATCTCATCTCTGTAGTGCTAACACCTTATTATAGTAGACATCTGTGAAGCATTGACATACAGACAGAGGCAATGCAAATAGAAAGCATTAAAATGAAAAAAAGGGAAAATGGATGTCCCTCAGGGTCAGATGTTCAAATCTGTCAATAATTCAAGCATCTTGGAGAACCTGCAACAGTATTTCCGGAGACTTCTGCGTATAAAAACAGACAGCTTCCATTACGCTTTATCCGACAACCCAATGTTAGCTTTCATTTAAATAACACACACACGTCAAGATCCAGAGCATATCCCAGCGAACACTGGGAGTGAGGCAGCAATACAACCTGAAAGAGATCCGTTACAGTCATTTATTTCGGTATTACAAGTATTGGTAATTCTACAGAGAGTTGGGGTTTTTTCCTGAATGAAAACATTTACAATGAAATGAAAATCCCGTGTTTCCACTTCATGAAACTCCAGAACTCAGATGTGGGCCATAATCTGACATGTTCAGTACATTGCTGATTTAAGAACAGAATGTCTTGTCCTCTGTGTGATGGCAGATGAGCACAGCTCAGCACACAGTAACATGGAGGTGATGGATAGGCTCATGTACCTGGAGCAGCGCCTGCAGATGCAGGAGGATGAGGTGCAGCTGCTGAAGATTGCTCTGGCTGATGTGCTCAAGAGACTCAATATTTCAGAGGCACAAACTGCTTCTCTCACCAAGAGAGGACCTGTTAAAGGTAGCGCACTCCCACATACTGTATATACTCACTGTATAAACAACAAATGCCTACTTTTAAACAGTCTGGAGTATGGGTTTAAACTCTAAAACATTATAAACTAAACAACAAAGAGATTTATTGAGATCTAGAATTGGAAAGAATGATTTAACATCAGGATGAGAAAGAAAACATAAAAGACTGTGATTAAAAGACCTACTTGATGGCTTTCAGCAGAGAATGCAACCCAATTGGCATGTGCTTTTAGGAAAATAATCCATTACCAGGTTGTGTAACAGAAAATGTGTAACAGGATTCTTACCACCCTTAAGCTGATGATTTTCCAATAACAGCATAACTTGAGTTCATTTTTTTATTCCACTTACACCACAGATCTGTCCTGAAGATTTTTCATTTTACATGTCTAAAAACTTAATTACTTAAATTGGGTTTTTTTTTTTATTGTGATTGTGTAATTGTAAAATGACCTTGGGTGTGAGAGAGGTGCTTTATATTATTACCTCTGATAGCTACAAAGCACTGACAGTGGAGACTCCTTTAAAAAATGCTAGCATGAACACATTGATATAAAGTTGTGATTGTCTTTGCATCCACAATTAGTCAGAGCCACTGTTATAGAAAATGAATCAACACATTATGATTAAAAAGATTTGAGAATTGAACAGCCCTGTGGTATAATATAATATAATATAATATAATATAATATAATATAATAGGTTCAATCAGATTATATTATAATATATTAAAAACATTTTAAACAAATCAAACATTTTAACTTCCTGAGCCTCACTGTTCAGCCCTATAGAGCAGATGTAGTCAGTTGACTCCACTGAGATTCGGCTAGGTTCACTTATTTGATTAGCTGGTACATTCATTAATGTAATTAGATCAGTGATGTGCAGGGTTTAAACAAACACATGTAGAAACCGAGGACCATATTGGAACCCCTGTTACAGATGTATGAATTTATATGAACGGAAGTAAATATGACATTACGCTACTCAATTGTTTCCAGCTTCCAGGCCTGTGTCTTTGGCCCTGCCACCCAGAACAACCAGCAGTACAGCCAACTCGCTGAAGAAGGCCTCCAGCTCCACACTGCCCTCTTCCACATCCTCGAAGAATTACAGCCCTTCGCCCACCAGCAATAGGTACATTTGGCAGGATATTTGGCAGTGAGTGTTTATTTTATTCCCCCTTTTTAACTGAGTGAAATAATTCATTTTTTTTCTCTCTATGGTCTTGTTTAGACATCCAGCGAGCAGTACAAAAGACAGTTCAGGTGTTCCTGCAAGCAGACGCACTGCTCTAACAACCAGCACCACTACATCCCCCTGCAAGAAACTTCAGGAGAGGTCAGACTCATCAAAATTATAGAACATGCAGTTGATGATCATAAATCTGCATCGGCTCTGACACTCCTGAATGCTAAACATGTGATCTGGAATTGTTTGTTCATCCAGCAGCAAGCCGAAGGAGACTATCACAAGTGTTGTAGGTAAGAAAATATTTAAAGGCACATTAAAATAGTGTTTCTTTTCCTCCCAAGAGTATAATAGTTTATTTTACTAGCAAGTTGATTTGTCACAGTATATTCTGTTGTTCATTCAAAAAGTGGAAATAAATAAATAATTATTCATAGGTTATTACAAATTATTTATAGATTAAATATACACTTTAGTATTGAAAAGGTTGAGCTTGCCTGAGAAAACAAGCCATAAATTGTGCATTTACTTTTTAAATTTTAGAGAAAAAAATGTTTTGTTTTGTTTGTTTTTTTTTCAGAAAAGATTTGAACTGTGAATTTGAATTTTAGACTGAAGTTTGGCACTTACAGATAAAAACCCTTTGTTTTTGACACCACATTTTTATTTAATGTCAGAAATTAGGCTATAGTTGGGATCGGGCTGAAGAGGATTCTTATTTCAGTTATTTCAGTTATTACAAAAGAACAGTTATTCATGCATCCATGACTGTAGTGTGTTACTGATTTACATCCAAAATGCAAAAATATCACATCTGCAATCATAGGTTTGATCATGTATATACTGCAAATGTTTAGTACATTTTTTGGCTTCCTTTAAAATTATATTATATACTACAGCACTGTTGACTTCTTGAATTGTGACCAGAAGGTGTTGATTAATTTTCTGTAACAGCGCAGACCTAATCATAATAATCATAAGCAGGGAAAAATGCAAGGAGGTTATTTCACATTTTTGGAAGGAGTCTCCCTTGTCAATGGTTTGTAACATTCACACGTTAAAGTTTTTTGCAAGGGAATAGATTCAGGATGAAGGACGTGGCGCTTTCTGGTTTCCCTATAACATGACAAGTGTTATTTTTATGCCTTATTAAAAACAAAAGAGGCTGGTGAGGGGACCACTGTTTATAGCTCTTATAATGAAGTAATAACAGGAACTTGTTATGCAGATGATCCACAAGATTAAATGCAACTATAAACAAATAAAATAAATGATGTGCCATTCTTGCTGTGATATAAGAGGAATAAAACACTTCAGGAGATGCTGTTATAGGAAATAATCAACTTCTGGGTGGTAACAGTAAACTCCACTTCATATCAGGCCACATTACACCAGCCCATTATTGACTGTTTGTCTTTAACAGCACAACCTGTAATGTTTAATTCCTTACATGGAGAATATTTTATGCTAACATTCACAATTCACAGTATTTGTTAAAAATACAGTACTGTGCAAATGTCTTGCAAAGAAAAGCTGTATGGTAAAGTTGACTTCGAAAATAATGAAATTAATCCTTCCACTTAAAAAAATACTACAATGTGAAGTAAACTGTAATAAACTAAACAAGGTCAATATTTGGCTTGACGACCCTTGATTTTTTTTTTTTTTTCTCAAATAGTACTCCCAGGTACAATGTGTACAGTTTTATAAGGAAATGAGCTGTCCGTTTTGCTGAGCAGCTTGGAGAATCTGC
Organism: Notoglanidium macrostoma; assembly: GCA_030068235.1. NCBI lineage: Eukaryota > Metazoa > Chordata > Actinopteri > Siluriformes > Auchenoglanididae > Notoglanidium > Notoglanidium macrostoma. The sequence continues at coordinate 6,904,900 of JAQQZR010000020.1, forward strand.
AACAGTTCTTCTGGAGACTTTGACTATCACTCTTGTTTCTGTTTGTAGCAAAAGAAGCCTTCTTTATGTTTTTCTGTCTGAAACGTGGTCTCTTACATAATATGTTGCTTCCTTTACTGACATACAAACATTTTTCAAATACAAATGATTATTTTTTGGAAAAGTAATGTTTGGAAACCTAAAATGTTTTTGTACCGACTCAATAATGCAGAATTCATAAAATAAATATCTATTTCAAAATTTGTAATAAAAAATTAGGGTGCCTAAGACTTTTGCACAGTAGGTCAGCCAGATCTCTCTAGAAACTGTACATGAGCTGTTACATCCAAAATGCTATCTATCTAACATTTAAATAAATATCTTATTAATAATTCTTGTCTCTAAGCAATTTGATGCCAACAATGAGACACAAAAAACAATCTATAACACTAAAATATAGAATTACTGTATTACTGTATAACTGTGGATGTTTGATGGAAAAGTTGATCTTTTTCCCTTTTTTTTTGTTCTTTAGGAACCCGCCATGTGACTCACTGCAAAGGTAGGCCGCATGCCACCCTTACATTTATCATATATCTCATTCTCAGTAAGTGTGCCAAATATCACAAAAAAGAACTTCTTGGAAACTTGGGAGAACTATTCTTATGAGTCTTTGTTGTTATTTTATTTTATGTCCCTTTTTCTCCTCCTTCCTCTTTTTCACCGCACTTCCATGCCTTTCTGTTTTCTGATCCCCACCATCATGCACCCTTCACTTAGTGACTATGCAGATCTATCTGAGCCACCCAGCAAAAAAGACTGGGCCTACTGAGAACGCAGTTGCTATAGCCACACAGCCGAGTGTGTGCCAGCCTGCCAGTGGGCCGCCTCCAGATAGAGCAGACTCAAACAAGAAGAAAGTAGGAGCTGGGAAGAAGCATCCCAGCACGCCATCCCTGTACAGGAGCACATGTCAGAGCCCCTTTTCCCCTGCTGACACCCCCATCTACAAGAGTCCCATCAAGTCCCCTAGCCAGTATTTCCAAATCTGTTATTAATCACACACAGTAGTAGAACCTGGACAATTGATCTGGAGTTCATAAGTTACTAAATAAAAGCTGTTAATTGGTCACTGTTGGAAGTGACATGTTGGCTAATTTTTCTTAACTCCTTAATGACTGACATATTGATTTAAATTGTTTTGGTTTTAGTAATTTATGGGACCTTATTTGTTGGGTGATGTAACTAAAGTTATGCGTCATTTTTGAAAAATGTTTCTTCTTTCTTATTAACTTACTGTATTGACATGTCTGATCCCCCCCCCCAATGCTTCTCTAATTCATTTGGAAATGTTAAAAATATATTTTTATCATATAGGTCCTCAGAGTTTTCACCTAAAGTGGTGACTCTTTTTGTGTCAGTGCATTCTACCACCATACTCTTCTGCTCACCACAGCTTTAAAAAGTGGTTATTTGAGTTGCTGTAAACTTCCTGTCTGCTTGAACCAGCCTGGCCATTCTCCTCTGTCCTTTCTCATCAACAAGGTGTTCCTGCTCACAAAACTTTCTCACTGGACATTTTCTGGTTTTTGCACAATTCTGTGTAAACACTAGAGACTGTTGCATGTAAAAATTCCTTGAGATCAGCAGTTTCTGAAATACCGACTCCAGCCCATCTGGCACCAAAAATCACATTTTCCCCATTCTGATAGAGAACTCGTGGCCTGTATCTGCATGACTTTATGCAGTGAATTTCCACCACATAATTTCATATAATTGTATAATTAATCATTTACAATAACCACAGGATTATGACACCTGTTGTACTAATGTGTTTCTAAGGAAATTGTTCGCCTCCTAATCTAAAGCTACAATATTACCTAGACCAAGAATATATTAAACATACTTTAACTACTTTTAATAAAACTAAGAATTGAACTGTGCACATTATCATATTTTATTAATATAATTACTCCTCGGGTGGCACGGTGGCACCAGCAAGAAGGTCCTGGGTTCGAACCACAGGTCACCCAGTGCCTGTCTGTGCGGAGTTTGCATGTGCTCCCCGTGCATGCGTGGGTTTCCTCCGGGGTGCTCCGGTTTCCTTCCATAGTCCAAAGACATGCAGATTAGGTTAACTGGCTACTCTAAATTGCCCATAGGTGTGAGATCTGAGATTGGCTCCAACTTCCCCCCGCGACCGAGACGGATAAAGCGGTATAGATAATGGATGGATGAATGGATAATTAGGCCTATTGTATTTTAACACAGTGTAAGTTTCAAAATCTCATTACAACAAAAAATAAAATATGATGGTCCATGGTAGCCTAATGTGCTTAATATTTGTTATAAATAAACCTGTGTTGCGATTAAAAGTTAACGAGTTCCCTGTTTACACTGAAAGAGTGGGACCTCATTCAGAATTCACAACTCCACAAAAATGATTGCAACAGTCAGCGTTCTACAAATAAAGCATGACAGGAGTTGTTTTGTTTTGTTTTTTAAAGCATGATTTAGATAACAAGGATAGATTTGCCCTAATATCAATTGAGCAATTGATACCCCCGAATGATTCACTCGTTTAAAAGGAACCGACTCCTCGGAGAATCACCCATTACCGGAGTATTACAGCACAGCAAACTGCGCTCTCTCTCTCTCTCTCTCTCTCTCTCTCTCTCTCTCTCTCTCTCTCTCTCTGTTGCCGGAGGATGGAAAGATGGCATCTCCGAAGCTGTTGTCTCTCCACACATTGACTCGCTCCACGGAGACAGCAGTGGCGATCGATGTGAAATGGAAGTGAGGGAGAGATCAGCGGAGCGCAGACGTCCAGCAGCAAACGGGAGAGCGTCTCGCGCTTTGGACGCGACACCAAGCGAATCGTTTGACGCGTTTTTGAAGTCGCGACGGCTTCCAGCATCCGCACGTCCCCGGCAGCCTGCCACACAGCCGGCGTGTTAACGGGGCCGTCAGTATTACAAGGATAAGAGACTTAAAACAGAGACGTGGGGAGTGAATCGAGGAAGAAAAGAGTCCGGGAACGATTTTGCGCAGTCCTACACACGAAGGGGAGAGGAAGAAGATGAGGTAAGCAAAATCACGCGCTCGTCCTGACACACGGCGCCGTTATATTGTTATATCGCACAATGAAGGGCGCGAGCGCTACTGCATCCGCCGCGTGTCAATGCCCTTTTATGGGATTTACACCTGAGACTGTTGGCCACATCTGTCTTGTAGCAGGTGTGATTTTCAGGCTAGATGTGAGTTCGGCTAGTTAAATCATTAATAAATAATCAGGTGTGTGTGTGTGTGTGTGTGTGTGCCCGCGCGCGTGCGACCGGCGTCCTCCTGATGTTGTAAGGCCTTTGAGGTGGGGCACCAAACATCACCACTCCGGCTGGACTGCAGCCTATTTACATGAACTGATTTTTTTTCTGTGTACGTCTACAAGAACGTATTTTTCAAGGTTATGGAAAGGAGCGTTGTGCCTTTGGAGCAACCATAAAACACAAATGTATCTTAGTGCAAGGAGCCAAAGGGCCGCAATGGAGCCGTTGTCATAGAAACCCGAGCGCACGTGCCCGGCTTTCATTGATGAAAAGACGGCGGCCGAGCAGGAACCAGCAATATTGTAGCCCCATCAGTATCATCACTACATGCACGAGCCTAATGTGCCCTGTAAGACTAGATAAATCCTAGCTGTATGAAATGCACGGGTGTCACAGTGGTACTGTCTAAGGCCCCAGGGTAGAGGGTCCCTTGGATCACAAAGTTTTTACTTTCAAAAGATAGGAGCACACCCAGTGCCCAAAATTGGACAAACTCTTATGTTAGGTTATTTGGGGCTCTTGTGCTTTGGCTATATTTATGTAGGCCTAACTAGCTCAGACTGACCTACTGCTGCCCATCTGCCCACAACACTGTTTAAGTCAGTGGATATACATGATACATATTTTCATGTTCCCATCACTCTGGAGCTCAGATTTCTTTAGGCTTTTTTTTAAGGACAGACATCCCTATTCAAAGTCCTTTGTCTAATATCAGAGCATTCGGGACAAATCTGTATTTGGACTGGTAGGCCTACATATGTGCCTCCACTATGGAGCAGGCCATCTGGGAGACATCCACACTCCTTGCATGCATTACAGCACTCTGTCTCACAGTGGAGCTCAATAGTACCAAAACAGACCACACAATCAACGTGAAGCAAGATTAATTGAAAAAGCAAAACATCCCAATGTGTAGCAAACATCGTAATGCAACCCAATAAAAGCAGTGTCTCCTTAGAGAGATATAGTCACTGTGGATGCCTCCTTCAGTGCCTGACAGTGGCACAGGTGGTGTGAGGAGCCCCAGTGTTATAGTAGAAAACATCAGCCAACTAGAAGTGAGGGTAGTCAATCCAGCCCTCAATCTTTTTTTCTGATTCCGTGAGACCACCGTATGCTGACATATTCGGACAACATTGTGATGGTCAGATCAGAATCAGAATCAGAATCAGCTTTATTGGCCAAGTATGTGTACACATACAGCTGTATATGTATATGTATTTCTATGTATGTAGAAAATGTTCAAGAGGAGCTAAGTGCAATTGTGCTCATCAGCACCAGAAAACCTTGGCTGCTTCCGGAGTGGAAGGAGATCCTCTGCCAGGTTACCGGTGTCTGTGGATTTGGCACTACGAAGTGAAGAGCATGTTGAGGACAGTATAGGAGATGCTCCTGAATTCAAGAGCCCCAAGTAGACAGTCCTTTTTTGCTCTCAAGTGGAAACTGGAAACTTTTTCTTGTGTTACTAAGCATATAGTCCTTTTGGCCTGGACAGAACATACGAGTTATTTGCTAATTTAAACCATTTACATAAACTCCAGATATATAAATAGTTTTATATCTACATTCATCTATCTGTCCAACACTTTGGCTAGTTTGTGCCCTTTGAACCATTATGCTAATTAGGGAACGTATCTGTGTGGATGACCTAGTCGAGACACTTGTATATATTAGTGTATATAGTTTGTCTGTGTAAATAGTTTGTCTGCTACATACCGTATACAGAGAGAAGGATATGCTTGGTGTCAAGGAGATACGAATCGCACGACCAGATTTCAGTCACTTGATGTGGACTGTAATATATGTTGGCCTGGAGGTGTTGAGCGAGTATGCTGAGTACGTTACCCCAATAATTCTGCCATCATTCTGTCTACTGCTGGTTTCAAATTAATCTTTAAATGCAGTATTTTTGAAGTTTGTGCGTATAGGTGTGCACAAGTCTATCATAGGTCTTCCCCCTTTTCAGTGGATAGTCTCCTCACTCTAAACATTTATTACGGAAATATTTTTTTCCCCATTATTTTATATGTAGTTACAGGATTTAATTTAAACATGCTTAAAGTTTACATAAAAGCATAATATAACGATTTTGTTTCTAAGGTGTTTAGCACTTACCTAATGATTCTATCATAATTGTACATCCAACAAAATCTAAGAGCATTAGCAGCATGTGAATTTTATTGACCTCATTTAAAACCAGTGGGGCCCGGTCTGCAATTAAGCCTTCTGGTTTAACTTTGCTGTAGAGCAGACAGACTAAGCAGTTACAGCCCTATTTTAATTCCTCTCAGAGTCGCTGAGTCAGAATATCTTTTGATCCCCCACACACTGATTCAGGTACTATAAAATCTGGCATATGTTTTAAAGGTCAGACATGTTCACCTAACACAGGTACCTAGAATTGTAAAGGATCACAGACATGTCCTTGTACTTTTGACAGTGTTCTGGGTCTAGACAGAATGTATGATTTTTAGAACAGAAAACACAAATAGTGCCAGGTAGTAAAAAACAGATTATTATTGTTAAATCGAAAATTAGAAATGGACAGAGTTTAATTTAGAATGGGAGAAATTATTGTGTGGAATGTAAATTATGAGCTTTATTTCTTTGTTCATCTTCAGTAACTGTGTCATTCTGGTCAGAGTTGCAGTGAATACAGATCCTATACTGGGAACACTGGGCAGGAGGTAGGAACACACTCTGAATGCGATGCCTGTCCATTGTAGATTGCCATGTATATAATCACACTCTCGATCACTGCAAGGGCAATTTAGTGTAACCAGTCCACATTTATGACTGGAATTTTTCACTGCTTCATCTATCTGTCTAATCTCCATCTCGTCTCCAAAACAAAGAGCATGATGTTTGCTCTTGTTACTCTTAGTTCATTTGGGGCCACATCAAGAGGTCAAAGGAGGACCTGGGATAGAAGTATGCCTGGCATGGCATGACACAATATTATACATAATTTCAGGGTTTGCTTTTATAGTATACATGAACACTGCAAATAGATTTGACTTTTCAGAGCTAAAATATAATTCGAAGCAAAGGCACTATTGTACTATAGATACAGTCCAGTCAATATTGATCCTGGTCAGTGTACAGATCTTCCTGATGGTGCTTGCTTGGATGGCCCACATATGAGTCTGAAATAGAATAGCTTGGGCTGAATTCTTCTCTGGATCTGCTGAGATGCCTTTAAAGGCAAAGGATCCCACTCATGGATGTCTTCTAAGTAAATTCAGAGTGTGGCATTAGCGTCACACTGCAATTATTCTCTCAAGTGTAAAACATCCATCTGCTTTTGAAGGAAGTAATTGGCACTCTGTTGGTTTTGTTAGATGGATATTGAGAGTGGCGTGGTACTACAGGCTTGTCAGAGATATACACGAGCAGATACATTAAGTAGAATGTAGTCCAAGGAGAATTCTGCTTTAGTGTAAATGTATAGGGCAGATTTGGACTATAATCTTTAGTAACTGCTTGATTCTGCGTGATCTGGATCTGGAGTGTATCCCATGAACACTAGTGTGTATGGCAAGAATACACCCCATACTGAAAGAAAACTGATTCCTGATTTTCTTTCCTGCAGTATAATTTAGGTAGTATACATTGTAGTGTAATATAAATTAATTCCTGTAGTATAAATTTTGTCTGGGGTTTTTTTTTTTTTTTTGGAACATTAAGACACTGCAGTTATTGCACACCAGATATTCAGTAATATTCTTCTTTGGTATTAAATAGTAAAGTTTGTTCATTTAAATTTACATTATGTGTGTGAGCTTGCATTTATCTCTTTCTAGGCACTAAGTGTCACTATAATGATAGGAATTTTGATTTTGTGGGGATGTTTGGTTGGCAGAAATTTGATTTTTAACGAAAAAAATAGAAAATGAGAAATTAAATAAACAATTAATTTCCTTTGGTTATTAAAGTTAAGGTTAGGGTGAAGTATAGGTGAATGCATGACGTTAAATAGGTATATTATACTGTGTGTGTGTGTGTATGTGTGTGTGTGTGTGTGAGAGAGAGAGAGAGAGAGTGAGAGGGAGAGAGACCGTGGATATGCGAGTAGGGGGAGGAGTGATCAGCATCTTCTCAACCGTCAACCCTCTTTTTCTCTCACCGTCTCTGTTACGCTTTCTGTCTATCACCCTCCCTCTAATCTTGTTAATGAGCTTTTTATCCGTGTTTCTATTTTATTTACTGTAGGGTACAAATTCATGTGTATGGTTAGTGTGTAGGAGGAACTCATCCTTTTCTTTTTTCTTGTGAGGGTAAAAGGATTGAAAGACTTTGTGTAGTAGAGGGAAAGAACATCATCATACTGCATAGAGCTATGCAAGCATACCATGTTGTGCGCTACTTCCCTATATATATATATATGGTGGTGCAGTGGTTAGCACTGTAGCCTCACAGCAAGAAGGTCCTGGGTTCGATCCCCGGGTCACCCAGGGTCCCTTTCTGTGCGGAGTTTGCATGTTCTCCCCAGTGCATGTGTGGGTTTCCTCCGGGTGCTCCGGTTTCCTCCCACAGTCCAAAGACATGCAGATTAGGTCAACTGGCTA
>JAQQZR010000020.1:6912872-6924943 GCA_030068235.1 Notoglanidium macrostoma
GACTGGCGACCTGCCCAGGGTGTACCCCGCCTCTCGCCTGAAGATGCTGGGATTGGCTCCAGCTTCCCAGATGGATAGAGCAGTATAGATAATGGATGGATGGATGGATGGAGATATATATATATATATATATATGTGTGTGTGTGTGTGTGTGTGTGTGTAATGATGTAATTAATTACACACATGCACACATTCATATAAACCTATATAGGATAGTCACAAGCATAGTTTGCTATTGTTATTGATATTGCTAGGTTGTTGAGTTTTTGTTCTTAGCCAGTTGCCATTTTCATGGTTAGAAACAATGTACCTGCTGTGCTTTTGGCAAAGTGCCACAACAGGGAGTTTGACATTTGAAATCTGTAAGTACAGTTTTATTTTCAAATTTGTTTGATAAATTCTCAAAACCCTAGGTGGGGCAAAGTCATGGTTAATATCAAAATGAACTCTGATATCATGCAGCAGCCATAGAAAGCTATTAACACTCCATCATATACCAAACCATGAAAGCTTTGCAGCATGGCATGTAAACCAGTCACACCAGGCCCAATTTGCCCTGTAATATATTGAAAATAAAACTGCATTATATCATTACCAGTTGAAAGCCTTTACAATAATGACATTAATACCCCATATTTGGGCAGTCCAAGGGTATGATGTTACTTTTTTGTTCTGTTTCTGCGCTACTGGCACTCACTCACTCACTCATTTTATGGAAATGAAAAGGGGAAAATTTGAGTAAATGTCACAACAGCACCTATTGATAGATATTAATTTTAACCATAGCCTCTTTTTACAAGTACACGTCACTGCACTATATTACTACCTGTGCTCATAGTCAGGAAAATATCAAGATTATACAATGCTGCCTTATTTTTGCCCTTGTGCCGTGATCATGGACACAGAGCTCTCAGAGCTGGCAACTGGTGATGCAATTCGATTGTTATTTGAGCAATTTATACCTCTAAATCACCTCATATCACTATGGTCTCTTAAAGTGGTCTCATAAAATGAGTCAGAAATGCATGCCTCTTTTATGTCTTTTGCTTACAGTGCAGGTTTTTAATAATAAAGTTTAATTGTAGGGGTGATTTGCACAGCATCATTTTAATTTGATGCTCATTATAACAGTGTGTGAGTTGAAATTGGCCAAATTATGCAATTCAGCAATTTGATCACAGCACGTACTTAGCAGGCGCATGCTTAAGTATAGTGAAGACTGAGTTATAGTGCCTTTTGAACCTAGTCTCAGATGACATTATACATATAATCCACTTCGACTAATGGAAGACCATACCAACAAATGGCTGCAAAAAGGCTAAGAAAACTGATCCACCTTGGAGCCAGCTGGCAATCTCCATCCGTCCAATGTCTCTTCTTGCCTATCTGCTTAATCAGACTTTCACTGTCAACCAATTCTCCACTTTGCTCTATGTCAATGAACTTTATCTTTTTACACTGTCCTATATCATAGATGAATTATATTTGATGGGTCCTCCTTCATTCACATGGGTATTTTATTACCTTTATTGTTCTTGATTTCATCAGCCTGTATACCCCAATCGTCATCTCCCCCCTCTCGCTCTGTGGACATGCTCTTCATCATGGGTGGCTGTGCCCATGTGTCTGGTTGGGCGTTTAACAGAAAGTCATGGCCCCTGTGGTGTGCTAATGGTTGTGCAGTTTATAGTTGACTCTTGGCTGAGCTCCACTTAAAGGGACGTGTTTCCCTTTAAGGATTAAAATGCAGTCTGCAGCCATGCAGGAACCTGCTGGAGGGGATGAAGATGGGGGAAGGGCTGCATGCTACCGCTGCATAAGCAGCCTCTGCTCTTCCTTTATGTCTATATCTATATTTATATCCATATCTAACATCAAGACCAAAAGCATTCATTGACCAGATCATAAAGTATGAAGCATGGCATTGTGGATAGTATTTGCTCTCTAGTTCTTTCATCAACAAGAGTGATTCTCACCGTCTAGCAAATCTCTTGCTTTTTTCCATATTATTATGGAAACCTATGTATATGGAAACATATTATTAGCAGAAACCTAAATTGTTCTTGTGAACAGTTTTGTAGGAATGCTAGCAAGTTAGGGTGATGTGATTGGATTTCATTCAATGTTATATCAATGCTGTATAAAAAGGTATGAATTCCCATCCTTAACCTTTGCAACATATCACACACTTATCATGGTCTGAATTATTTTTTATTTGCAATATCGGTCATGTGGAGAGTTTAAAAGAGATAAACAGCTATGAACTGCATTATGAGAGAAGGTGAATTCTTTATTCTTACTGTCTTACATTTGAGAAATGAGTGGTTGGGAAGGTTTATATTAGTGAATGTTAGTTTACTGATAATAGCGGATTTAAACAAAGACTTTTTTAAATTGTTTAGTTTTTGCTGATTTAGTAGACCAGAGAGGATTGATTAGTGAAAATGGTAGAAATTTTTTAAAGTTGTATAAAAGGTTTATATAATTCATGCACCACTGAGAGAAAGAAATATTAAAACATAGAAGTACAGGATCTGTACTCTTATATCCCATAAAACACTAGCCTGTGTTGCACACTGTAATCATGGAAAACAAAATTAACCATTTTCATAAAATTTAGAAGTGTGTGGCTCATAATGAACATGTAAAAATACCTTACCTGTGTCTCTGCACAAACCTTGCATAAGAAAAGAAGAGAAAAGTTAATACTTTATTAATCCCTGGTGGGGAATTCCAGTAATAGAGCATGCATGGTGCTTTGCATCATGGTCATAATAATGGTTATAAAATCATAATAAATGTTAAAGGCACATGCTAGTAGTACCCCTTTATCACTGCATACTTGACCAGATCAGAATAAATTATTAAGATCATGACTGAGTGTCCTGTCTCAGAGATGATGATGGTGGTTTACTGCAGGTTCTGGTGACTTTAGATCACAACATCTGATTAGGGTCCATAAACCAAGTATTACTACTACTTTACAAGCAAGAATTTACAGTACAATCAAATGTATTATTGTCAGCACTGTGTGAATTTTCTGGTGACATAGAGGATACACATTCAGCAAGTCAGAGAGAGAGGGAGAGGGAGAAAGAGACAGAGAGAGAGAATGAGAGTAAGAAAAAGGGGAAGTAAAATATTGAGAAGCAAAAAGGAATTGAGAGAAGGAAGGCATGAAAAAACGGACCAAGCAGCAGTAGTAGCTGTAATAGCAAATTGGGAGCTCTAAGCCTTTTTTTTTTATCACAGCTGGAAGGAGGGAGGGATGGAGGGTTATGGGAGGGAACTAATCCATTGGATGACGCGAGACGCAGGCTGAGGGTGATGCCTCATTGCGAACATCACATCATTCTGTCCTCTCAGAAGACAGCTCTCTTCCTTCTTTTCTCCCTTTTTTTAAACTACTACTTTCTGTTATTAATGTGCTTCTCTGGTGTGATATTCTGTCAGTATTAATTCAGTGAGGATGAGATTACTCATCGTTTCCTTCTTACCAAGAACATCTTAGCATTTCATTACTGCATTCCATTTTCTTTAAAGCAAATCCTTTTCAGTGTCATTGTTCAGCTGAGGGGCTGCTATGTGAATATGTGTGTGTGTGTGTGTGTGATGGAAGGTGAAGTGAGATCAGGCTTGCTCTGCCCTTTGTGCAACTCCTGCTCGGATAAGATGCTGTTGCTCTTTCAGTCTTTGAACCGTTAACGAATGAGTGGAGGAGGAGCCCATCTTACAGCCCACTGAGCGATAGAACAAGTGAGCGAGAGCACCCGTTCCCCTGCTATGACCCAAAACGATGGATATTAACCTGCAGTCACACCGCTACTACTTCCCTCAGATCTACTGTGACGCCAGCGCTCAGGTCATTGAGAATAAGATCAGGTATGTTTTTCCTCTGTTCACCTGTTCCTTGTGCTGCTCTGAGTTGTAAAGAGAAACTCTAATTGAGTGGTTTTAATGAAAAACTACAGTAAGACTGGATGTTGAGTTATGCTTTCCACTGCACCTTGGACGGCTGCAGTGACAGGCAGAGGAAGTGCTGTTCATGAGATTAAAGTGTACGAGTCTTTTGTTCCTTCTTGCTTTCTTACAAAAGTCTTACTTTGTTTGACTTGTGGGGCCACATCTCTGATATTGTTTCAGTGGATGTCAATTGAGGAACATGTTTTTCAATATTTTCAGCCCATTGCTTGGCCTCACACAGCTTTAACTTCATGTGAGAGTGGGTTCCATGGCAATTGAATAACTAAGCCTGGATAAGCACAGAGCTTTTTCAAATACACGTAGCATCATCTTGGACATACATGCAAATGACATATCTCAAGACCACATATTTTGCCTACTTTGCATTGGAGCGAAAGTTTTTTGCAAATAGCTTGGTTAGACTGAGTGGTGAAATGCGATTTATTTGCCCACTCATTCATTGTTTCAGATTCATCTAACCTTCTAATCTCCTTATTTTTCCCCCTTCCATAGTTACAGCTGACATAAAGACCCAGCGAGGATTGTTATACTAATCATACTATACAATTTTATTGCTGTGATAGTCTTTAACCTTCCTAATGGGGTGTAGAAGAACTTACAGTATACAAGCCTGCCACAGGATTTTGAGCTTGACATTGTCAATGTTGCTTGGAGGCGCAAACCTAATATGCTTGGCTGGTGTGTGTGTGTGTGTGTGTGTGTGTGTGTGCTCTGGCTTGCGGAACTTGTCCTTGCATATCTGTTTGATTTGGATGTAGAGGTAGTGTTTGTTCATACAGCATGAGGTTTGTATTTTTGGCTCTGAATCTGAATCCATGTCCTCTCCTGGGAGCAGAGATATTGTTTTAGCACATTCCATCAACCTAATCCAATAAAGATGTGTTGTAGGTTATACAATTACATTTTCAAAAAGAGTTGAAGAAAGGTATGATATTTTATAGTGCATTAAAAAGCATGACGTTCCATACTGTTTTAATGGTGACAGAAAGTTATTCACTGTGGACTTGCCTCCATTCTGTTTCTGTTGTTGTAGGTGGGTTGTTTTTAGAGGATTTGGATTTGTGCTGCTTGTAACATACTTGTGAGGTTTGTGGTCTTGAAGTACAGCCCGTTTCCACTGACTGTTACTGACATAATACAGATCAGCTGGACTGAGTTAGAAGAGCATAGGTTCAGTATCAGGCTACAGACACACTGGCTAACAGTAGGATCAATAATGAGGTTATTAGGTCAGATGGGGAAGGACAAAGAAAGTAAAATGCAAAAAGAAGAAAGGGTAAAGAGAGCAAAGCCCAGATGGGTTGATGGAGAGGATGAAAATGCTAAGTAATTAAAGGGAAGCAGATGGAATAAAATGAAGGGAGAAAGTGAGTAGTTCTTCCATCCCTCCATTCATCCATCCTTCCATCCTATATCTTTACTGCTTAGCTGTTAAGGGTCACTGCGAAGCAGAAGCCAATCCCAGTTGACTTTGAGCGAGAGGTGGGGTACACCCTGGACAGGTCATCAGTTTATGCAGGGGTAATATAGCCATGAACAGCCATTCACACTTGCATTCACACCTATGGGCAATTTTAAAGTAGCCAGTTGAGCTAATCTGCATGTCTTTGGACTATGGGAGGAAGCCAGAGCACCCAGAGGAAACCCACGCAGAAAACATGAAAACTCCTCACAGAAAGGCCCAAGTCGGCCGGCAGGTTTGAACCCAGATGTGCAGTGCTGATCACTGCACCACCTTGTCCCCCCTTGAGCAATACATATGAAATGGAATTGCAAATTTAAAAAAAGATAAACCAGACGTGCATGTGTATGTGTGTGTGTATATGTGTGTGTAGTCTATAAGAGGGGGCAATGTAAGGAAATGGATGCTAGAGAAAAGCTTTGTCCTGCAGTAAGGATTCTGGATACCATAGAGATGTGGTGGTTCCCAGTATCCCATAATACAACTGGCCAAGGCTCCATAGCAACCATGCCACAGGATAGCACTCAGTGTATCCTGTCTCTTCAAACAGCACAAGGCAAAGGGACCAATCATAATCTTTTCTGTTACGTGTGCTTTCATGAATTTCTGCAAGAAATTAGAAACCTGCAGGCTTTTCTGTTGCATACCGAGATATATTTACCAAATGAAGCAAATTAACTCTCACTGTCTTAACCATTTCTTAGGCCATAGATGCCCAAGAATGAATAAAACCAGAGTAAAAACAGAAAACATAACTGACTGAAAGCTTACATGCTTAAGGGTTTTTAACCAATACAGTACTAGATTAGCTATTGCTTCAAGGCTTCAGTGTCCACATGGAACATGGAAAACTGTAGTATCTTCATCATTGCATTGTTCCAATAATTTAGTTATGTTTCTGTTATGGCATTTGTCTGACATGGATTTGTGTCTGTCTGAGCTCTGAACATAAGAAATGAGATCCTTTTAAAACAGGATGCCTCTAAGGTTTAGTGCAGGATTGTCTTTACTCATGAATGGCTTCTAAATGGCCAAAATAGTTATTTTAGTTTTATGGTAAACATCCACAGGAACTATTACATGCTGTTGAATCCTAGCAGAACTAATGACAATGTGAAATGCAAATTGTATCATCATTGTGAACAAGGCCTAATATTATACTACTGTATTCTTCTTTTGTGCATGAGCATGGTGAAATAAAAAAAAAAAAAAGAATATTATAAAACAACTATTTTGTCTTTTAATTGATTGCTACTGATGACTAATGAGATTTAAAAAATGCTGTCTTGGCTTCAAGGGTTGAAGGAGGCTGAGTGCAATGTCACCTCTATAACTCAGCAAGGCTCTCAGATTTTCAGCTTTCCAGCTAAAGCCTCTTTTTAAAAGCTGGCTGTTAATCCAAGGAAAAGAAGCTTAATGCCGTTTATACATGGTAATTAGGTTAAAATGTTGTTATAAGTCAACGAATGTTGAAGATATGCATCCTGCTTGTCTAATTGACTGTGCACATGCCATCTTTTTATTCGTTCTTCATGTAGTGTAGCCTTGTGAAGTGTTGTTCAATATTTACACACTAGCAGAAGGAGCCAATGCCCATGCTTTCTTATTTTCCATATGGTGTAATCCATGGGGTTATGACAAAGCCTTTGACGCTGTTTTACATTGGAAAAGTGCATTTTGTAACATGTCCATCTTGTGTAGCCTGTAAGAAGATGGTAGAAGCTGCCAGTAGTGCCTTTAGAGGCCATTGTGTACTTGCAGAGCAAGCATTATTTTAGTAGCTGGTTGTGTATAGTTTGTGATACAGACAGGAATATAATACCTACACTGTCAGTACTCACACACAGAAATCAGAAAATATGCTATGCGTGACCAGGAACATGGTAATTTCACTTAAAGGCAATTGATATCTTTGAATTATTGGGTGAACTCTTCAGAACATAAAATTATTTTGATTTTCCCAAATGATCATGATTACTGCCACAAAATAAGAAGTATGCAATTACTCCTTAATGAACCGAGTTGCCGTGGTTTGTGTCTGTTTTGGGCACATTGATTTAAATGAGAGTTTTACTTTTAAGAGTTTTGAGATATAGTGCTGTATACACTGTGCCACCAACTACTTTACTCTACACAGAGCAGCAGCAAATTGGCTCAGTATAAACATTCCTACTCTATTGTGTTTCCAGTGACGGATTGATTAGCTAGGTTTATTCAGCATCCAGATCAATATAGTTTAACCCAATATACAATGTAACATACTTTTGGATTTAAAGCATTTATACCACAGTGCTCTTAAATTCTTCTGTTAATTAATCTTCTGTAACAGCACTGCTCTGACTCTAGTGCCGAAATCTCAAGTTTATATTAATATGATTTTCCCTATATGAGAAAGAATGACGTTATATAGACTTAAAATTCATATAGCAGTAACTAACTTGTGTTGTGGAGAGTCTACAACATTAAATGTATAAATATATGGTTAAAAAAGTGTTGCATATCATTCATTAATAAATTAAAAGTTTTAATCTTTTTTCAAATTGCTGTCACTGCAGGAAATATTATAATTGGAACATAATCCTCCTTCAAATCAGGATCCATCACACCACCCTGATTTGGATTATTTTCCTATAATAGCATGTCAAATTGTGATTTATTCCTTACATACTGTATACTACACGTAATTTGATTATGGTGTGAATGATTGGAATCAAGTTACATGTTACTACATCACACCATAAAGCTCATTCATTGTTATCCTTATTGCCATTTTATAGCCTAGGCATGTATTCCACTCCAGTTACCATGCCAACAGATTAATGTGTTCTTGCTATAGTCTATATAATGAAGTGGGTTAGCATGACAAAGGCACAGACACACACATGCACAGGCAAACACAGGCATGTACTATACATGCTCATGGACAATAAAAATAAAATAAAATGAGTGTATTGAGTGGGCGGCACGGTGGTGCACTGTCGCCTCACAGCAAGAAGGTCCTGGATCACCCAGGGTGCCTTTCTGTGTGGAGTTTGCATGTTCTCCCTGTGCATGCGTGGGTTTCCTCCGGGTGTTCCGGTTTCCTCCCACAGTCCAAAGACATGCAGATTAGGTCAACCGGCTACTCTAAATTGCCCATAGGTGTGAATGTGAGCGTGTGTGGCTGTTTGTCTGTGTTGGCCCTGTGGTGGACTGGCGACCTGCCCAGGGTGTACCAGGGTGAGTGATATAATTTAACTAGAGAAAAACATGCATGGATTAACACACAAGAAAGTACTGAGAAGAGTTTAATGGACTGTGTTCATAAGCATAGTCTTAAATATATTTAATTACACCACAGCACTGTTGAATTCTTGAATACTTGTTCTAACTAATTCTTGTTAGTTCGAAGGTGTTGATTAATTTTCAATAACAGCAGCTCTGACGTTTTTGCTGACTGCAAAGTAAAGCATAGGTTTATATTAATGTGCTCATTCTAATATGTTATTTTTTCTATGCTAAGAGCTAATTCTTAAGGACCTGTATGAAAGATGCTCCATGTAATCTAATAATAACACTAATAATAAATGGGTTAAAATGCATTGTTAGTTAACAAAGAAACATGAGTAATTGTGGATATGGTGAAGCTTTCTGGAAGGAGATGTTTAATTAGCATTTATGGAACGAGTCGCCAGTGTCAGCACGTGGTAACAGACTCAGAAGTACAGATTTTCCCTTAAGTCTTCAGACATGGGAAAGTTTTCAGGACAGATGATGTTGAGTTTTGGAGTTTCTTGGTAACTAGCTGCATTTTTATAGGTTTATTCATTTCAATAGAACATAAAGGAATGACTTCATAGCCTCTGTAATGTAAGTGATGGGCTAATGCTACAAATTTTGGCAGTTGATTCAAGGAAACTAGTTAGCCTCTAGTTTCACAGGAAATAAAAGCCATCCCTCAAATGAGTCAAATGATTTAATTTGATGTATTTTGTAAGGAATAAAACAATGATGTAGTATCAGGCTAACCAGTTTCCTGCCAACTACTGCCACAATTTGAGGAACCCCCCCCCCCGATATTTTATATTTTTGAGGGAGGAATTGCTCATACTATTGTTTTATATGGTATATGTAGAGCAATACCCTATAGAGTCATGATTCAGTCATGTTTTAATATTGTGGTTCTCATAGTTCTCATGTACTACAACCAAACCAAGGTGCCTAACCTGTAGGCGTATTTAGACAACTGGTTCTGGGCCTATTAGTTGACTGTCATCAACAGTGACTAGCACACAATGTTCACGCTTATAAAATATGTCTCGCAGCATTTTATTTATGTCTGTTACTGAAACATACAAGAGAAATGGACTAGAGATTTTTTTTAGAGATCATTTCTCCCTCCTGTCAATAACATCTTTTCAGGCTCTAAATGATTTCACTCAAATTTTAAATGTCAATGCTTTTTATTTCTCCAGTCAAGTCTTTCAAGCACAGAATGCTTTTTCTTCTTTTTGTACCTCCACTGCCACCAAACCTCAAATGTGCAGGCCAGCAAGCTTCTTATGTAACACCATCCCCAAAAAAGCCTGACTCATAATTGTGACTGCAGTTCCTCGTACTGAAAGGCTGTTTTCTTTGGCAAGGCCTCCTGCCACTTATATGACAGAAACTCCCAAACCTTTCAAAGCCCAAACTGTGTGGTTTATAGAGCCATTAACAATATAGAGTCTAGATATTCTAATGATGTTTTTAAGTTGCTAAACTCAGCTAACTGATATAGGGTTCTGTTAGTTGGATTATATTTATATATAAGCATAATTGACTGGTGCTTGCTCTGAAAGAGAGTAATGGGAATAGCAGTGTATTAGTGAACTTATCTCTGGATGACAAGGCACAGTATTATTAGAATTTTATACAGGATGTGATTTATCATCCTGGCCTAGTTACAGAGACATAGATTTTTGGCTGCCACAACATGTTTCATAGACTACACTCACTCTGTAGATGTAGTTTAGCATCACATGGCCTGGTCTCTCCATCATTCATTCATCCAGTCATGTTCAGTAAGCACTTTATCCTGGCTAGTATTGTGGTGAGTCCTGAGCCTGTCCTGCGAACACTGGACATGACATGGGAATACACCTTAGATAGGATTCCTGTCCATGGAAGGGCACCATGTACACACACATATTATCTCCTAGGAGCAGTTTAGAGTAGTCAATTCACTAAGATTGGTGGTTTTGGTCTTAAGCTAACTTTTGTCTACACTACACTTTTGTCCCTACTGGAGATTTAACATGCTGGTATATATGTGCATGTTAATGTTCACACACTCACCAGATGTTGTGATATGGAAAACGTTATTATACAATGACATGATTACTTTTACATAAAATCTCATGAGCAGAGATAGCATTGTGTAGATGGTAGCATTGTGTCATTATTTATAATGCTGACTGTGTTGTGTTGGCTTCATTACACCTTTGAAGTATCTTAGCGGTGTTAGCTTTAAGCAGATGGGCTCAGACGCCCTTGCTGACAATATACTTGCTTCCTTATCATCGTCTCAGAGCACACCATCTCTTGATAAAAATAGCCGCCCTGTGAATCACATGCTTTATCACAACTGCATGAGTCATCATTCATTGCAGTAGTGAATTGGATAATGCATGTTTTACATTTGTCTGATTATAAATTATGGCACTGCATGATGATAAGAGGGAAGATAGACTGATGAGGAAGACAAATTGATCAGGAAGATCATTCTCACAGAGGCACACCAGCGTGTATGGTCATGTGTATGCAGTGCTTGTGTGATGAAAATCAAGTTAAATGAATTTTGCTGAAACACCATGAAGATCAATCTGCAGGAAAATTAGTCAAAACATGTTAAATCAATGATCAAGTAGGAAGGGTTCATGACAATGCCACTTCTGCTGATCCCAGATCACTGGGTTAATGATCATAAAGCCTGTGTGACAAACAAAGCGAGTGACTGGAGTGCTCAGTCAGCTGTAATGTTGACCGAGAAAGAGATACAGATGCTTCCAGTGCATTTCAGTCAACATAGGCATAAACTTTGAGCACACACACACAAAACCAGCCTCCATTACCAAGTTCCAATGAATATTTACTGTAATAACAGAAAATGGTAGTAGTGTATCATACTCTAGGGAACAACAATCTCTAACTAATGTTAGACTATGATCAAGGCCTCGCTGTGCACATTTACCCAACACCAACGCAAGGCCCTGCATTGTGCTCTCTGGTGAGTAAAAAGTTTTTAATTTAGTCTTGGTATATTTAGTTTGGGATGATTCCAAATACATTCCCCAGTGAAGAGATAGTCACTGGAAACACCACGGAGAGAAAAAAGAGATGAGCGATACTGAAGGTTTCAAGCAGTGTTGCCAAGTTGACCATTTTCAGCACACTTGGGGTTGCTTTTGAATTATATCTAATAGGTGCTGACCAATAATGGATTTTTGATATATTAAATGTATTGATATATTAAAAATAGTCAGGCAGCCCTAAATGTACATGAAAAAAGAATAAAAAACTTTTCTGACCTATCTACGCAACAGAATTACTTTAAATTGGCATATATACATAAAAGTATGCATAACCTTTCATCTGTAAACATGCA
>JAQQZR010000020.1:6925043-6936780 GCA_030068235.1 Notoglanidium macrostoma
ATGTGTTTTCAAAGTATAGTCTACTTAATTAGAAAAAAAATGTATCCATCTTTATCACTCAAATATAGCAAATATGACTTTATCCATTTATTTATATAGGAACTGTACAAATACATACTTTATCTGTTTGATACGCTGTTGCTACTCTGCTGGACTCTGCTTGGGGCAGCTGATTGTTGTGACACATGTGTAACAGTGGAGTTGCAGTGTACCCTCTGGTGGACAAACTATACAACAACAACACTCAACATGGTTAAAGAATCCATCTTATAAATGCTGATACCGATTTTACCGGCAATTAGCTCGTATTAGCTGATAATATCAGCAGGCCAATTTATTGGTCCCTAATATCTATAAATTATCCCCTTTAACTCCCAGGACCCTCTGACATCTTCAGGCTCACATTCCTCTCTCTCTCTCTTTCTCTTGCAAAAACAATACAACTTTCCTAGTAGTTTTGTTGTAGTGATGAAATAATTCAAAGTAGTTAATGAATAACATGCATTTCTGTTTTCTTTGTGTCTCAACCAGAAGTAACGTAATTTGCATTTAAAAATTCCATTCCACAACTCAGCCACAGTGACATCTCAGAGGTTTTCCCAAGCTGCCACAGATAATACAAACTGATTTCGGACCTTGGTGAAAGATGTACTCAAGGAAACTTGGTAAACCCTGTTTTTAGGTGACAAACCTGCTTTAAATAGACTAAAATTTGAAACGTTCAGTGTGAAGTCTTGCGTCAAACAAGTCTAGTAAATTCTAAGCCTTAGTTTTGTGTGTGACATCTGTTTTTTGATACTGATTTTGGATATTGACTTGGATTCTTGTCCATTCCCTTTATGATTTGTTTACCAAGTACTTGATCTTTTTGCCCTCGCTTAAATTACAAGGTTGGAATTGCCCTTTAGATTGTCTGGTGTTTTCTTGAGTAAAATCCCTCATTTGTATCCAATATGTATGTATCTAATCATATTTAGCTTTATAGCTTTATATCTGGCATGTAGGACACAAGACAATAGAAAGGGATTAGAGCTAGTAAACATGCAGTCTGGGGAAGTGGGAGAGGAAGAGGGAAGAGGTGATGATGGGGAGATGAGATGTGTGCACCAACACGCAGCTGAATTATCCATGAGAGGTGCAGGGAAGCGGCTGGGCAAGTTTGATCTTTAGGGGGACGGACTGTCTGCCTCAAGCAACACGTACATACACACACAAAAAAAAAACACAGATCACTCGGTACTGACAGCCTGCCTGCTGGCTGCACACACACACACACACACACACACACACACACACACACACACACACACACACACACACACACAAAACCAGCCTGGCACTAAAAACTGGGACTATGTTTAATTTTGCATGTGTTTTTAAAGACAACTTGAGTGAGCTGAAATATACAGTAAAGACATCCTGTGAGTGATTGTGTTAACCTTTTTGTGTTCGTGCAGTGGTATAGGAGGATAGGATAGGACTTCCACAATCAGGAAGGATTTAGGATTGATGGGGACATTTTTCATATCCTAAAGATTTGTAAATCCTAACTTTTAGGAAACAAACATGCATTTACATTGAAGATATTTTATGTATAGTTTCAGAATTGAGGGCCAGGATAACTGGTTATATAATTTTCCCTTTTTCTGCTGAGGAATATTTTACTATAATGCATAATTTTGAGTGTCCATTAATTTTCCCGAGGATGTGGTATGGAATACAATGCACTTGTGAGGGTGTGTATGTATGTCAAGCTGTGTATGTATTGATTCTTTTTCTAATATTTCGTATATAGGTTGCAACCAGAACGTCTTTCCATATCTTGCTATTTATTTCATCCTCTTTATGTGTGTGTGGGTGTGGGTGTGTGTGTGTGTGTGTGTGTGTGTCCCTTGCTGGCTGTCATCACTTCCTTTTAATTGCTAGGAATTCCTTTTAATATTGGCCACAGCAAACAAATTTGGGAAACTAAATTAAACAGCTCACGTGGCCAGTTTAGACGAGGAGAGCTGCTAATGTACTGTAAGTGTCGCATTCGTTTCTTAGGCTTACATGTGGTGATTTATATCCAGGCTGTCTGGTGAGTGTACAGTTCCCAGTTAATATTTTTTTTCATACCAAATGGTGCAGGATTGTGTGTCAAACAAATTATATCAAGAAACTGTATTTTTAAGTGGACTGTAGTAGAATATGATTAATTTCAGCAGAATGCATACAACTAAATACCAGTTATTAAATTTATTTTTCCAGCTGACATGTGGACCAATGTCTTGGTCAAAAACAGGTTTTATCCTGGCCATGCATGTGTTCTTCATTTTTTAAATCACTGCTACATTCACAGTCTCCATTTACAGAACAACTACAATCATAGAGACTGAAGGAAAGAATGCAAAAATTACAGTCTAAAACTAAACCCATCGTTGAATAAGTATGGATTATTTATTGCACTGGCCAAAGTTTCTCAAGGCTCCTTTTCCTCTTCCTGTCATTCCTCTCTCATTCTCAGTTCTTTTTAGGAGCCAAATGGAGCCTCTGATTGTTTTTCTCATTTCAGTGCAAAACTCGTATCAATGCTTATTCCTTCTTCACTAGTCCCCATCCCCCCATCTCTCAGACCACTTCAGGAGACCTGAATCACATTTTGTTATCCAGATGTTTTATAGATTTAAATGCATGTGGTTAAAATCAGGATGTATCTTGATACATTGTTTACTGATTTTAACCACGTGCATTTAAATTTATTATATTAAATCAATCTTTATACAAGATCTGTATTAATGAATTACAGGATATTTCATAGCCCAGAGCAGCAAGCAGCAAATTAATGCTGGTGAATAAATATATGATCTGATGATAATTGTCTGAGCATTTGTCAGGAATGCTGGATAAAAGTGAAAACTGTCCTTAACATACAGTGACAGTATTTTGATCAAATCCATTTAGGGTAGATAAATGGAAATATTAATATTTGTCAGTATATATATATTAATATATATACTGACTGGCCTCAGTTTCTGTAGGCATCTCTCTAGCTTTGTTTCTTGTAATAAATATAAAAATAAGCAAAATATAAAGGACTAGATAATTTTAATAAAGGATCAGTTATTATGTGTGACCTCCATTCCAAAAGAAACAATTGGCTCATTTTCATGATGACCAACTAGCTGGTAACCATAATGTACTTGTGTTAGTGGTATGTACTCACACATTGAGGATTTGGTGAAAAAAATGCAACTGGCTTTGTTGCCCTTTCTTAAAGAAGTAAGCAAAAACAAAAGTGTTAGGATAGAAGATGGTTCATTTCTCACAAAATCCACCTCTGACACATGTGCATTTTATGCTGATTTATTAAATGTCACCTAACATACAGGACATAAATAGCAAAACATTGACTAGACACCTATCAACCTGAATAACAATAATAATTGCATTGCAATATTCATCCCATCACTTACTGCTGCTTAGCACAGAATGCTTCTTTTGCCGTTAAAAAAAGTTGACAATGACAGTGACAAACTGTGGAGCTGGATCAGTCCGGTCGTTCAACGTGCGAGTCGCTGTCATCGAACTGTCAGCGTTTAATAATGTACATGCATAGACCCACTGATTAGTTCCACTTGGGTGGGTGTGCAACATCTTTTTGAAATTCCAGTAGCTAGGCTTTCTAAATTGTACCATCTACTATTGGGCATAAGAAATGCATAAAACGTGTCCCCAAGTATCCCCCATTAATGGGATATTGTTAGGGATAAAAATGAATGGCCAGAGGGAGGGAAAACCAGGAAATCCCCCCAACAAACCCCTCCCCATTTCACATCCAGATCATACCTTTGCTATTAGACTCAGTCTATGGCATTCAACACTACTGTATTATGTGAAGCACTTGGAGTACTGTTGTGTCTTCTGTATATGTTATGGGACCTTTATCCCTTCCTGTCCACTTCCTGCATTACCTCTCCCATGGGGTTCTGGTCAATTTAGCACTGATTGCAATGAGTGTTTGAAGGAGAAAAGGAATTTTAAGGTAAGGCACCTGCATGTTAATAGACTTTCTACCTGTCTCTTGTCTTTCTTGTGTTGTAGTGAGCAGAGTATTTGCCAGGCCCGTGCCTCTGTTATGGTCTACGATGACACCAGCAAGAAGTGGGTGCCCATCAAACCAGGCCAACAAGGCTTCAGTCGCATCAATATCTACCACAACACTGCCAACAACACTTTCCGTGTGGTGGGGGTCAAACTGCAGGATCAGCAGGTGAGTGCCCCTTTTACACAAGGTTGAGTTCAGCTTAATTCAGTTTTATTTTATGTGTATGGCACTTTTAACAACAGACAATGTCACAAATAAGTCTCTGGGATGAGCACAGAACAGGTTTTATGACCACAGTAAAAGAAATCTACAGTTTGTACTACTGTAGACTGTTTTTGGGAAGTGCAGATCATTGTTGTACCAAAGTAGGACCATACACAGAAGCAGAATTTGAATCAGTGCAGAAAACTACAAACAGAAGTAGAGCATTAGGATAAATCAGGCAGGTCCTGGGGGAAAGATGAGTCACAGGAGTATAAGTGTATCACGATCTGCCAACACCATCACATTAAGCATTACAAAACTGCGTCAGTACCGTCTCATTTACTGATGCACTGTCAGATGTGGACTAAGGGTCCTCCAGACAGGGACAAGGCTGTAAATTTGAGCCTCATCAAATCAGAAATAGAAATGACAATAGGTACTTTTCACAACAGGCCACATGAAAACTGCAGCTTTCTCATTGTTTTTCTCTGAGACCCAGAGTAAATCTGATTAGGATAAAACAGTTACAGTGAATGAGTGAGTATATAGGATCTGCTAATATTATTATTATATTAATTAATTAATTAATAATTAATAAAAGTAAAAAAGCTTAGAATGAGCCTTTTATATCTACATAGGGAGGGGTCCACCTCTAAGGAGCCGCCATGTTGCACTGCTACAGTAGCCCAGAATGGACAAACCTCTAGCGTGCGCCTACTTCATTTCACATTTTTAACAAGTGGCAATGTGAATCTGGAAGGAAGCACCAGAAAGACAACAAAGAAGAAGAAAGGAAGACCGTTAAGAAGAAAGAAGAGGAATCAGTGTTTGCTGGTGCAAGTTTGAGAATGCAAATTTTGAAAAATGGAAGATCACAATTATTATTTAGCACAGAAAAAGTAAAAGATTGTGAATGTACGCACTTGGAAGAACACACCACCATACCACCGTATATTCTAATACACGGTTAGAAAGGGAGGGGTAAAAATGGGACGTTTTTTATGCTGCTCATTTATAAATTTTATTTATAAACACATGCTATACTAATAGCAAGCAAAACTAAATTAGGAGACTGATGGCAACACATTGTAAGAACTCTACACAGTACCTGATCAGTGCAGTGTATGCAAATTTATGATGATTTCTCTTCAGATTCCTCACCTTACTGTTGACTTTTCACTTCTTTTTCAGGTTGTTATTAACTACTCTATTGTAAAGGGGCTGAAGTATAATCAGGCCACTCCTACATTTCACCAATGGCGTGATGCCAGGCAGGTGTATGGACTCAATTTTGCCAGTAAGGAGGAGGCCACCACCTTCTCCAACGCCATGCTGTTTGCCCTCAATGTGCTCAGCACCCAGGATGGAGGTGAGCCTACATGGAGGGCAACACACTGGATTGCATCATCTTGCTTTCATGGTTTCTTTACGTAGGACATGTTCCTTGTTTTGTTGGTTTTGGGACAGCATTTAATGTCATCACGGTGTACCAAGGGCACATTTACTAGGTTTTATGCATAGTTAATGGTAGCTCAGCTAGTTCCTGCATTGTTTAGATCAACAGATTATAGCTCTAAATGCAAAGGAATAAGTTCATTTAAATGTTAAGAGATGTATAACTGGAATACTTTCAATAAATCAAAGACTTTACAAGCAAAAACTACACATCATTCTACTTGTCTAGAAAAGGGTTGAGAGATATTTTTAAATAGTTCAACATCTATATCAATGTTAGAATATTTTCAAAAAATAAATACAATTACCTAATTTTGGAAAATGCAGAGCCATACAATTTCTTTTGTGTTTGAAAGCTGACTGGTGCATCTGGAGTGAATAATCATGAGTGGGAGGAATTAGAGGTACACACTGATGACATCAGATGGCAGGGATTGGTTAAAAGGATTGTTGTTCCTGGAACAGCGAAATTAATTTGGCCTGTAGCATATCCTACTTATAGAAACTGGATGCACTACAAACACAGCATAATGCAAAGCATATATCAGACTTCTTATTATGCATTTGTGCTTCATTTTAGCAGTTCTGTTGAATTTTGGCTGATAACAAAGCCAAAGGGCCGAGATCTTTCCACTAAGGATTATGATTTAGTAAATCATCAAATAAAAAGAAATTGAATCTTTGTAGCATGTTGAATCATTTGAGTCTATTCAGTTAAATGATTCAATGATTCAGATACTTAGAAGGGAGAAAATAAACATCTTGAGTAATGTAAAAATAGCTGAATATTGCTATTTTTGTTATTTCATGATCTTTTTTATACCTCTGTTAAACAAATGAAAAGATGTATTGACTCATGTGGTGCAAATGTTTGAAGTACATGCAAATACCACTTACACTATTCACTGATCTGATTTTTGAAGACAATGGCATATAAATATATAAATAAGCCTAGGTAAAATATATATTAGATTTGCTGATGCAAGTCAGTCAGTCTTGGGCCCAAAAGCCAGTCAGAATCAACTGAACAAAAGAAATTACTCATTTCATGACAGTGACTGATGCTGATTTTTTCTCTGACTCATTCATTCATAGTTGTAAAAAAAAATAGTGAAATGCAAATTTTAAATATCTTCACTGCACATTACACACATGCACTAAATCCCACTGGGGCTCTTATATAACAACACTAACCTCATATAAACTCTCATCTTCTTTATCTTTTGACTTCCAGGAAAATGCAAATAAAATGACAAAAAGCATAAAGTAACAATGAGAAGCAGTCTGATTTTATGTAAGAAAAATCAGTATTGAAAACTTTTATTGGTATAATGGGATAAGTCTGTGGTGGCTAGCAAACAGCAAAGTCTGCAGAGAAGAGCTAAAGGATTAAACCTGGCTGTAATGAAACCCTGAACTGATGATCACAAAGAATCAGGATGTTTGATAGCAAATAATTATCCACCTATTCATTACTGGACCCTGAACATACTTGATGTCTCCATTGGTGTGTTCATGGATAATCTTTCAGTTGATGAGATTTTCACTTGTGAGGGCTCTGGAAGATTTGGTGGGTTTTCCAAATAACACACATAAACATTTGCAACAGATGTTGGTCTTGTAACTTTTAATCCAGCAAATACTCATGTGCATCTCTAGCTGACTTCTGAGCAACTCAAGCATTACTACTGAGAAGAGATCTGGGCACAGATCCTGCATGACCATGTGGGAATCAGGAGGCCCTCTAATGGTGTTCATTGTGCACTACATCACAGGTGGCATTAACAGGAAGCACTTAAAGGTCGAGGTTAAATGTAATTGGTTGGGACACAGCATAAGGGTTCACTGTAGTCACTCAGTACGTGTGGCGACCTGGGAAAATCCAACACTTGGTGAAATTTGGACCATTTCTACAATTCCATAAGGATTTGAAATTCATAACTTGAACTATAGATTTACATACGCTTGAAATATGAATCCCTTTCGCAAATACCTCAATCAATTTTAAAGTCTGGTTATGTGCAAAAGTTAAAAAGTAGGACATTTAATTTAAAGATGAATGACACCAATGCACTGATTGTCTTAAAACAACTGCCATCTATTGATTTAATTTATATTTAACGTGTAATAAATCAAACGTATTTAAAATATTCTTAAAAATGATGTCCATCTTTATCCTTAGACTACAGCTATTTTTGCAGCTGTGTTCATTAAACTCTCTCCTTTTCTGTCTAACGTGATCTGTTGAGACAAGTCGAGAATTCTAAATACTTTAGGCAATAAATAAGTAAATAAATGAAAAAAAGGTAAGAAGTATTTTCGGTCAGAAAAAAATTGTTTCCACATTTTTAGCTGCTTGCCAGAATCCGCTTTTTTTCCAGTCCATTTCACATGTATTCTCTCAAACATCACCCACACACGAATAGTATGTGTGAACAGGGAGATAAATTAGAATTAAAGCTGATAAGTTATTAACTGAGAAGGATTTTCCCAGTACAATGCTAATCTTAATTAAACCAATTGGCTGTGTTGCGCTCCCCTGAGTTCAGTACTAGAGTGTGCCTCTGCTTTTTCTTTCTCTTGTTGAGACAAAATGACGGAGAGAAATAAAGAGTCTGAAGCAGGATGAGAATAAAGTGCTTCCTCTGTGTGAATTATAAGTGCAGTAGAGTGTAATAAGCTCTGGGAAGATAAAACACATGACAAGCAGTATGGTTTTTATATCTAGTTTACTCTCTAGGTTACTTAAATTTGTCCTATTAGGCAAAAACAAGACTGAAAAAAGAAGAGACCTGGAAATTAGAGGGGAATTAGTCCGTGTTCCTCACCTACATATCTGCGTATGTTGACTACAAACATGCCGTGCGGTTCAATGCAGTTTAGTGTTGAAAAAAACTTGTCAACTCGCCATCATTGATTCACACCATTTTAATAGCTGTTCAATCATTTTAAGTGAGGGACTGAGCCAACATGACTTGTGGTTAAGTACTGTGATCCAATGTTATTAAAAATAGTGGGAAAAAAAGTGGAAAAATGTTAAATTAAAGCATAAACATGAATTACACCATTTCATATTTCAGTTAATTAACATATTAATTTTGCATTATGTAGCCAACCAGACTTTCATTAGCCTTTATGACATTCACCTTAACATGAATGAATTATGCCCAGTTTATACTGTGGTTGAACTTGAGCTGAATAAAGGTAAACTTAAATGATGTATTTGTAAAATATTTTGGATATTGGACTGGAGAACCCAGTATTGGAACATGGGTAGAACAGTAACCTGAGCTCAGGATCTAACCCAGGATCCTGGAGCTGTGAGGTGGCAATGCTATCCATTTAACCACCGTGCCTCTTATATTGTTCTCCAACATATTAATCCATCCATCCATTATCTATACCGCTTTATCCATCTGGGTCACGGGGAAGCTGGAGCCAATCCCAGCATCTTCGGGCGAGAGGCGGGGTGCACCCTGGGCAGGTGGCCAGTCCACCACAGAACATATTAATAAATTAGTAATTTAAATCACCCTGACCATTAAAAATGAAGCTGAATGAATGAACCCAGTAACTGTGTCACACAGCGGTGTGTGTCCCTGTCCCGTGAACTTCATATCTGACCACTCACTCCCATTTGTATAAACATAAAAACCACGTTCCCCTGCAACATATTTGTTGTGTCTCAATGCAAATCTCTATGTTACAGCATTCTTGTTTATAAAGAACTGCGAGGAAAATGGGCCACTGCAATATCTGCCACAGTATTTTTATTTATATAATAGTTTAAGACTACCACCAGTGTACAGTCTAAAACCAACAGACTACGCAATAAACTATGCTGTACTATGATATTTTATTTTAATAATAGAGTAATATTATGTAAATTCCTTTAACATCGATCAATTTATTTATTATTAAATATACATTTAAACAAATACACATTAAACAAATATGCATTAAATATACATTTATTAATATCGCCACATTGTTCTACTGCAAATTAATTGTAGAATTTTCCAATTCTAAGCTCACAGTGTGTCTGTACTCTGTACACAAATTTTGAGTTCTCCCACATCGTCACTCTTGTAGCTGCAGTGCTCTCTGTTGGACTGGAGGTGTGTGTGTGTGTTAGTGCAGGCAGAGAAATACAAGCTGGTTAGGGCTCGCTAGCCGGCTGTTACTCTGCAGGTGTGGGGTTACCCTGTCGAGAAACAGGAGACCTGCAGGAAGGAGAGTATGTAGAGGAGTCAGACAGGAGGAGGAGGAAAGAGAAAGAGAAGGGATGAAGTCCCTGAGTGCACTATGATCAGCAGCGAATTGGTCTGTGGGTGTCTGTGTATCTGCCAAGGCCGGCTCTTCTTCTTCAAGATGTCCTGTAGGTACTGCTTGCTCTCCGTCTATCTTCTGTTGTCATCTTTCTAATCAGGATGCTTTAGTGGACTCAGATGTGAAAAACTTTAGATCATGTGTGTTTAGTTGGTGTGTTTTCCTGTGTATGGCACAGGAAGTTAGGAAATATATTGATACGCTGTAAACATATATGATCCCAGAATAAACTCATTTTATATGTTGGGGAAATAATTATTGGAGTAATGAGGAAACACAGAGTTTTACAGAAGTGAACTGGAATATTGATATCTATGAGTATGAGGTTTGTAGTAAAGGAAATTTAAGTAATCAGAACACTTTTAACCAGTCATACAGATAAAGATTAAAAATAACCATGTATTAATACACTGAATTACATTTCAAGTCATGTGTAATAAAACATAACTGGAAAATATCCACCATGTGCAGGCTGTATTGCAGCAGTGTGTACAGACCAGCAGGAAGTCTGTAAATTCAGACAAGCATACAGGTTAATGGTAAAGGTCACTGTAAACTTGTAATCTCACAACAAACACCGACAAAGAAACATAATAGCTGCTCACTTTATCTAGGGCTTGTGTTTGCTCTGAAAGTTATAATTACCAAGATGCAAATGAAAATTTGCAATAATGGAAATAATGCAAATTAAGTACAGGCATAATTGCTTTGCTATTTTGTTTTACACTTCTTGGATAATTCCATTTGTGTTACTTGTAATATTTTGGTATATTGTGTCATGTTGTATGCTAGGGCTTACCAATGAAAAATGAGTCAGCGTGCCGGTGTCAGGCTCTGAAAGGCCAGATCAGGTGTTTTATTTGTTGGTTTGAAAGCTGACATTTGATCCTGAGGAATGACTGACATTCCCTATCACAATGCATGAATTACAGACAGTATTATCTGTTCATAGCTGTCAATTACCCTGCAGCAATCACTGAGAATCCGTCACAGCTATTTTTATTTCTACTGAAAGTTCTTGCTATTTCTGTGTATTTTGTTACCAAGTTGCTGGCAGTAGGTGCAGTGAGTATGTAGCACTAATGAGGTGTGTTGCTATCTTTGCCTCTACTGTTCATTTAGTCTTCGAGGAAACTTGCATGCCTTCTTCTTCTAACTAACACTGCAACTAAATCCCAAATGCGATTCTCTCAGTCTGGCAGCATATATCAGACTTAATTAGCTTCTTAAATCAATTGTGGTAATATTCCTATTTTATCAAGACAATTAAAATACAATGATTACTTGTATTTGAATACACAGCCACATTTTTATGGACAAATGGCAATCCACGTTTGTTATTGTTATTGGATTTCCTTTCTAGTTCCAGACATGCAGACATGAAACAGGCTGAAGCTTTAATCTCCTGATGAATTTCTGCCAAGTCTAGATCACTATCGTAAAACACTGTGTGACAGCCAGAGGGCACTGCACCGTCTGCAAGACCCTGAAATAAATTACTAATCTCATTTGGTTCTGTTAGGATTCACAACAGGGCCATGAGGATGAAAAACAAAAGCAAATAACCATGTAACTAATTACATAATTACACACACACACACACACACACACACACACACATTACTATACCCTCACTTGTGTGTTTATTTCTAGAGAGAAATA
>JAQQZR010000020.1:6937154-6962730 GCA_030068235.1 Notoglanidium macrostoma
CAAAAGCAAATAACCATGTAACTAATTAAATAATTACTCACACACACACACACAAACACACACACACACACACACACACACACATATATACAGTATATATATATATATATGAAATATACTACAATCTGACCTTTGTCTTGGATTCTTGGCAGATTTTGGTATGGCAGTATGATATTGTATGGTTGGTATGATATGTTTTTGGGGTTTTTTTAACTAGGGAAAGATGAGTATAATTATAAAAAGGGGTCACACTGCATTATGTACTGCAATATCTAATCAAAATAGCTCCTTGTTTTCCCTTTAAAAATTTAGTGTACACAAACAAAATAAACAGTAATAATTAAACAAAGTCAATATTTGGTGTGAGAGCCTTTGTTTTTTTTCTTAAATAGTAGTCCCAGGTACAATGTGTACAATTTTGTAAGGAAATGAGCTGGTAATTTTACTGTGCATCTTGGAGAATCTGCCACAGTTCTTCTGGAGTTCTTCTGGAGACTTTGACTATCGTGCTTGCTTCTTTTTTTGCAGCAAAACCCAGGAGCCTTCATGTATTTTTTGTCTAAACAGTGGTCACTTGTGTAATATATTGCTTTCTTTACTGACATAAAATGTTTTTCAAATAGAAATTATTTGTTTGGAAAAGTAATATATGTAAATCTACAATGTTTTGTACTGGCAATAATGAAGAATTCATAAAACAAATATTTATAATGAAATTTGTACTAAAGAAATGGGGGTGCGTAAGACTTTTGCACAGTACTGTATTATATATTAAATATGTAGTATAGTGTGTGTGTGTGTGTGTGTGTGTGTGTGTGCGTGTGTGTGTGTGTGTGTCAATGCCACTTAGTTTTTGTTTAAATGGCAGTTTACATGCTTTGCATATCATTTACTGTCCTGGTAATAGCACATAATATTTAAGCATTTGACAGTAACTGTACCAGCTGCACAGTGTCTATTCTAATTGGGTTGGCTGTTAGCCAGATATGATCCTGCCCTTTGCCATTTGTTATTTACACACATGAAAGCACCTGACATTCAGAATCTCCTGATACAGTGGGATTTTTTAAAAGTGGGATCCGCTTTTTTATGTCAACTATTTATAGGTGAATACATTAACATGAAAGGCCAGCTGATGCGTCTTTATGCACAGATCATCATACGGCTCATTGTAAAGTAAAGTAATAAAAAACGACATGACAGATATAGTGCCTTCAATGAAACAAGGGATTTTGTCAGTATAAAAGCTTTGTCTTGCCCTGGAGTGCAAGTAGTGAAAGCCAGCTAGTTTTTCTACCTCTAAAATATCAATGAGATGTCTATACATGAATTCTAGTCACATATCATTACAAAGGATATAAATTCGCTGAGCTAAATTTTTAAAGGGAAAACAAGGAGCTATTTTGATTAGATATTGAAGTACATAATGCAGTGTGATCTCTTTTATAATTATATTATAATTATATTTACCTGGTTAAAAAAACAAAACAAACACATCATACCAACCATACAATATCATACTGCCATACCAAAATCTGCCAAGGATCTAAAGCCAAAGGTCACGCTCAAATGACAAATATTATCTAACCCCTAATAAAGTCAGAACTTATTTTTCATTTATTAAATTCAGAAGCATATTACATAATGACTATTATAAGTTCAATAGCTATGGTTAAACTAAAAGGAAAGTATAAAAGCTGTAATAAAAGCAAGGAATTAAAATTTGGACCCACAGACAGATCCTGGCAGTTTTTAGATTAAATACTGCAATCATCCTGTTCTCAACCTTCTGTTCTCAGGTCCAGCAGTTCAGCGCCAGGTACAGAACGGCCCCACAGCAGAAGAACTGGAAGTGCAGAGAAGGTAAGATCCTACTTATAACTGCAGCATAATCATGTGAGACTCCCAACGAGATGTGAGAGTCATGAGTCATGCAAAATAAGAGACATCGTTCTCCCTCATGATTGTTTAACAGGCAGAACATTTTATTTATTCACATTCAGTGCATGATGCAGTCAGACTTAATGAGAAGCATCAGAATAGAAAATGTGGGGGTGTCAGATCTGAAAGATTATACAGAAAGGCCACTGCTGGAAGTCCAAAGTTAGAAGAATGAAATTGTGACATATTTTTTGAAGGATCTGTTGTTTCAGAAACCTGTGGGTGGAGACCTTTTTATTATCTATTCTCATATAGTGGTGGCAAGAAAATATTAAATGTTATCTGGGCAATAACTTTTTATATAATGTATAAACTTAGTACTGTAGCAGAATGACAGTTGTATGTAGATGACAAGTACATATCGTAAAGAGACACTCCTGCTAAATGTTTTTGACCTAACATAGAAAGCACTGATTCTAACTTCGGCTCCTTGTACCCATACTGAAAAGGTTCCATCTAGCACACTAAAGCTTTATTTGGTGCCTCTCTCTAGAGGAAATTTTAATGATTCTGTGTAGAACGCTGCCTTTTAGCAACAATTTCAAATAGAACAGCCTAGCAGCCTTAACCACTCGAAGATGCCTTTTAATCATAGTGTGATGAATAACACTCCCGGTATTTTAAAACTATTCTTTCTCAAGAATAGTGTCTATAATCAAATATGTGCACGTCTACGTTCTACAGTTCTTCCTTTCCCAAGAGCTTGCATGTTTGCATTATTCATATTGACTTTATTTTTAGAAACTGCAGTCACTGGTGTTTATGAATTTAATATGATTCTTTATTGGTTTCCTGTAGCTCTAGTTATAACAGCCAGTTTAATCAACCTAGAGAATTGCATTCTTTATTTGGAATACACTCTGCAATCTTTACTTTCAAATGATCTCCTAATGACCAGATTATGGTGATCACGTGATCTATACCAACTAAACGTATGAGAAATGCTTGCAAAGTGTCTAGCATTTGTGATTGCCACAACATTCTTTCAAACACAAGACGTCATGTCTGTGTGTAAAACTGCAGAGATGATTACCTGAATGATCCTGAGGGTGCCAGCATGCCTTTGAATGAGTTAAAAACAGTTTTTATTTTAAGAGATGGTGATGGGATGGTGCAAGCAATAGCATTGCCAAATTAAAGCTCCGGGGTCTTGGGTCTCGATCCTGAGCTCGGGTTACTGTCTTTGTGGAGTTTCACATGTTCTCCTTGTGTCTGTGTGGGTTTCCTCTCAGCCCTTTGGTTTTCTCCCTCCTACCAAAAGCACAGTGGTTATGCTCAATTGCCCATATGTAGGAAAGTGTGTGCATGGTGGCATGCAGTGGACCGACAGCCCATCCTGAAAGTGTATTCCTAATGCCCAGGGTTGCCAGGATAGCGTCTGGATGCCCTGATCCTGACCAGGATAAAGCAATTACTGAAGATGAAGGAATAAATTAATTTGCTCAAGAATTGGGGAAAAAACAGACAAAATAAATATCCCCAAATAACACATGTAAAAGATACAACTACTCCAAATCCCCATTTAAAAGTCATTCTGAACAGACTCTTCATTGCTGAGTGAGAAACTGTGAGGTCTTATTGCATGACAGTAATTGCATGGTATAGAGCTGATTGTAATGCAGATTATATACTCTGCTCTCTGACTCTATAAATTGCATGTGTGCTCTGCAGGCAGATGGAGATGCAGCAACAGCAACAACAGCAGCAGCAACAAATGCAGGCACATACTGAGAGAGAGCGACGCTCATCCAACTCAGGTAGGAAACGAAGGACAGAAATATAGAGTTTAGCTTCAACTCTCACACACTTGCTACACATGAAACAGATTTGTCCAGGGGGACATTTTAATCTGCTGCTCGCTTTTTTGTTCTTTACATTCTCTTTATTGTGTTACCTTTTTTAATATTTTCTCTATTATTCCCTTTTTTTGGCAGGCTCCCCATTTCAAGGGCATCCCGCAGTGCTCTCGGTGGCACCTCCAAGTATAGTGCCACCCATAATGTCAATTGGAGGCCCATGCCCGCCTCCACCTCCTCCTCCTGCACCTCCTGGGCTGCCACCTCCAACAGCAGGAGCCCCTCCTCCTCCTCCACCCCCCTTACCTCTGGGTGGAGGTGGGTATGGGGGTCATCATCATCACGAGGATCCACACGCAACCACCGGCCTCGCCGCCATGATCGCCGGGGCCAAACTGCGCCGAGTGCAGAGGGTCGGTTTGATCTCTGAGCTATGTAAATTGCAACATGTTTTCTGAGCCATTGCACTAATTAATTAAAAACCAACAATTTGTTTCTTTGCCATCACCACTGCTAGTGTTAAAACGATGTCATCAGGACATCTTGAACTTGAACAGGAGTTACTTGAAATGTATGTTAATGGTTTCTAGTAACATTGGAGATTGGCGCTGATGTGATGTTAAAAGAGCTTGACATTTCTGAAACCTGTATGCATGCAGCATGGTGGAGGTGCTGTGTATATGGAGGTGATGCTGTATTATTCTTGACCACCTCATTTGTTTACAGACTGACGAGACTTCAGGAGCCAAAAACGATGCCAATCGGACGAGCGGAGGGAGTGGGGGCCTGATGGAGGAGATGAATGCCCTGCTGGCACGAAGGTCAGGAACAATTCAATTTCTAAAGACTACAAGGTTGATATGTTTTTTTGTTGTTGTTGTTGTTGTTGTTTGGAAAGTAGTATTGGAATAATTAGCACTGATTTTTTTTTTTTTTTGCAATTTGTAGACGGAAAGCAGCAAACCAGTCAGAGAGGGATGGAGACTGCCAAAATGTAAGTCCTTTTTTGAGGGTTTATTTAGCATCTTTCCATGATATTTTACATGCAGGGTGTATTTTTTTTTTAAATAGACTCTTCTCCTGTTCCTTAGTGCCTGTGTTTTGTTTTATAATTCTTCTAAGGTAATAATTAATATGACTTGGGAAGCAGTGAAATGCTTAATTCCATAAGAAACATTTCATACAACTATGCTTTATTACAGGATGATGCAAATTCCTCTCCAATGTCTAGAGGACAGAACGCAGGTATGCTTTATGTAACCATGATCTTTTAATGCTGCTTGGGTTTTTTTTTGGTATTTTTTCTTAAACACCAGCAAGAGCAGATGAAAATGATCCATTTGGCCAAATCTAATGAATAATGTATATTGTCCCTGTTCAATAATTAAATATCCACTGTGTCAACATACCCTTCATACTATAGACCTTTATCATTTATTACTGTATAACACAATGACAAAAGGTAATGATAATATAATTAACATAGTAGATTTGTGCTAACAATAAATTATTATGATTTAAAATAATAAGGTGAAAGAGGAGGGATTGCTGCTGTTAAGCAGCCTGTAATCTTTTTTATTCTTGCCTGCAGATGGTGCAAAGAAGCCATGGGATCGAGCCAACTCTGCAGAGAGATCATCACTGGTATCAAGGTGAGAGTCTCACAGATCATGGAATATCACTAGCACTAATTAAAAATTATGTCAGTGCTATCTGTACAACTTAGGTTGTTTGTAAATCATGGTCTAATGAATCTATAACTAACAGCTATAATTACATTATTCAAATTTAATTTCTTTCATTGACTTTTCAGAATGAATCTGCTAATCAGTGATGGTTGCTGAAAAGCTCATTGTCATCCTTAAAAAGCATATTTTACATAATTTCACTACATTGAAACAAAAACACAAAGTGTATCAGATGGTATTTTCCAGCTAAGAGTAAGATTGCTGTGATATTAATCATAAAATTAGATGTATTTCTTAAGAAAATTATGCATTTATGATACTGAGGAATGTATACCTGAAACCAGCATTTGAACTTTCTGATCATGAGTCTGTGGTCTGTGTGTGTGTGTGTGTGTGTGTGTGTGTGTGTGTGTGTGTGTGTGTGTGTGTGTGTGTGTGTGTGTGTGTGTCTGTGTTCTGCTCAGAGTCCGACCCGTGGGTAGTAGCACTGACACAGATGCCTTAGACTTGGATAGAATGAAACAGGTAAGAGTTTAGTCTTGTTAAACTGAGCCACATGTTAACTGTTATTACTATTTATTACTGTTTACCTTGTTTCATTTCTTTCCTTACCCATAGGAAATCTTGGAAGAAGTTGTTCGTGAATTGCACAAGGTTAAAGATGAAATCATTGATGGTACGTTCAGAGATTGCATGAAAAAAATAAAATTATGGTAAAATGAGACCTTACTTATGCTAAATAGGTCACGAATTAGTAACTTATGTGTTTTTATTTTCTCTTCCAGCCATTAGACATGAACTTAGTAGAATTAGCACGACATAATTTCCCAGCCTCATGTGACCCCTGTTTTATGAGCCCCAAGCCCTGGCAGGAAGTGCTGTAGCTGAAGAGGGGACAACACCCAGCACCGTTACCGCCATGTTAAAGCAAATGTATCAGTTTGCTCTAATATGTAGTCTACATTGTGGTACCCCTCAGATATAAAAACAAATGGAAGACACTTGCACTGACCACTCTGTTTTCTGGTTTAAATTTATATTTGACAAGACCTTTTTAAGTCTTTAATGTCTTTATAGGAGTTTGTTCCAGATTTTTTCCTTTTTTTGGATTTATTATTATTATTATTATTAATTATTATTATTATTATTATTGATAGCAGTGTTAATTTAGGTGGTAGAGGGTATTTATTTATTTAGTAGTAGTAGTAGTTGTTGTAGTAGTAGTAGTACTAGTAGTAAAAAATAAATAAATAATAATAATAATAATGATAATAATAATCTGAACATTGTCCATGTCCACATGTCAGCCTTTTATATTGTTTGACTTTTAATTTCCTTTGTTTTGTTAAAAATATTTGTTTCTCACCATGATTTTGTAAAAATATTTTTTAAACTCCTTTGGGCCACACAGATGTGTAACCACTGGCAGGAAGGTGGAACATGACACTGGGGGACAGCAGACAAACTCTCTTTTTGGATATTGCGACCTTACAACAACAAAAAACATCACTACACCAGAGTATTTGTGATCATGTTGTTAATAAAATGTTTATTGGCTATAAGGGTACAGTGACATATTGTTTGTTTTGAAATTTCCCCCTTTTCCTTCTGACTACGTGCTTTCAAGTACATGAAATAAAATTGTGAAAATGTCTTGCATAAATTAGGTGAGATGATTAATTTGTAGAGATTTGTAAAGAAATCCACTTTAAGCGCGCCCTCTAGAGGCCATAACTCCATTAGCACAAATCCTTTTTTTTTTTTATAATTAATAAAACTAAAAGGCCTTTTCAAATACAGGAGACTGACAAAACATACCTACATAAGACACCTGTATGGTTCTCCTGAGGTTTTATTTTTCACTGATTTGTACTCATTTTCAGTTAGTGACAAAATAAAAAAAATCATAACTCGATTCATTAATATACATATATGGTATTAAAAAATTGAATAAGACATGTAATGATGTTTCCTAATAGAGGTGTTGACTTAATGATGCGTAGAATAACACATTAATGTATTTATTATTTGTGTCACCCTTCCGTCATAAATCTGCTGGCAGTGAGCGTTTTTTCCTCAAATCTCGCGAGATCTGAAACTGGAGCGGAGAGGCAGCGTGATCTCGTTGCAAGGCGAAGTGGAGTTATTTGTATTATCGAAGAGAAGAGGGAGGGCAGCTATCGTTTCTCAGAGGGGGTGTGTGTTTGTGGGGCAACGAGCGCTGCGTGCGCGCGCGCGCGTATGTGTATATGTGTGTATGCAAGCAAGCAAGCTGGCGGAATTCAACATGGCATCCGGCGAAACGCTGTATATCGAGACAGACGGCTCGGAGATGCCGGCTGAAATAGTGGAACTTCACGAAATAGAAGTGGAGACCATTCCGGTGGAAACGATCGAGACCACGGTGGTCGGGGGCGACGATGATGACGAACACCAGCCCATGATCGCGCTGCAACCGCTCGTAACAGACGACCCGAGTCAGGTCCACCATCAGGAGGTGATCCTGGTGCAGACCCGGGAGGAGGTGGTCGGCGGGGACGAGTCCGATCTGCGGACAGACGATGGGTTTGAGGACCAGATCCTCATCCCGGTGCCCGCTCCCGGGTCAGAGGAGGAGTACATCGGACAGACTCTGGTCACGGTAGCTGGGAAGAGTTCCGTGGGCCGGATGAAGAAGGGGGGAAGCGGTGGAAAGAAAGCGGGTAAAAAGGCATACCTGAGCGCCAGTGAAGCCACTGGGAGAAAATGGGAGCAAAAACAGGTGCAGATAAAGACGCTGGAAGGCGAATTCTCCGTGACGATGTGGGCGTCAGGTAAGTTTGGCTTGTGACAAATTTGTAAGTTTCTCTGGTCGCTGGTTTGTGTTGTAGATACAAAGCGCGGCCTTGCAGGGCGTTGTCTGAATGCTTGCTCTATTTTCACTGACTGTTCCGTTAGAATAAAGGCGAGAGTCCCTTTCTGAGGCTTCTGTGCGCGAGCATGCGAAGAGTTAGACTCCTGTGTTTTTGTTTTGAAGGGAAGCCATGTTTTTAAGTGTTGCTGGGCGCCGCCATGTTCCCCGAGTCCAGTATGGCGGCCCGAAAACATGGCGATGGCGCGGCCGAACGAAGATGGCGGCCGTTTGCTGGCGCGAGCGCGCTGCTCGTATGGCGTGTAGGCCGCTATTTGGGAAGCTATCTGGTTAGCACGGGGTTTAATAATCTGCTACAAACGCGTACGTTACTTTACGGAAGTTATATTACTATTATGGCACAGGTGTGCTGTGATAGTTACAGAATACCATGTTAAGTTAGCAAGGTTATATGTACAAGTCATTTGCATTTCCGTCAACTAACATTGCATGTAGCTAGCTGGCTAACAAGGATACGTTTCACCTTATATAGCTGACTAACTAAATTAGCAACAGCAGCTGTCGGCTAGGACTGATACCCTACATGGTTTGCGATTGGAAAAAACGCTTTATTCAACCCCCGAGTGATAGAAATTCGTATTACAATACGCTTTTAGTTTTGTTCGAACTCTTCAATGCTTATTAACAGTGCTTGTGATGTAAACAGCTGTTTACTGTAAGGAATCAGTGAATTTCTCAGTAACCGAGACCTCCAACGACGCTTCATTCCCTGTGCAACAACGCCAGAGACTCCTGTGTGATCAGACGCTAATGAAGCCGGTTTGCCCTGGGGTCAACGGCAACCTTTTTGTCCTGTCTTACTAGTTTGCTTAGTTTAGCCATAGCTAATCCCACCTCATGTACGTGGTGTTGGGTATTATGAAGCAATGTTCATAAACACTCGCCGTCCACTTTAATAGGAACCCCTATACACTTCCTCATTTATACATTAATTTCATCATTCAGCCATGTGGCAGCTGAGCAATGCAAAAGCCTTCAGGTAATGTTCACATCAAACGTTATAATGAGGGAAAAACTTTGATCTCAGTGACTCTGACTGTGGCATGAGCTTCGGTGCCAGGTTTGAGTATTTCAGAAACTGCTGATCTCATGGGAATTTCACACTCCGTAGTCTTGAGTTTGATGTGGAAAAGCAGAGACTATCCTGTGTGCAGGCTGAGATACCTTGTCAGTCTGAGGAGGTTTACCAGACTGGTTTGCGCTGACAGGAAGGCTATGATAATACAATCATTTATTTGCAACCGTAGTGAGCAGAAAAGCATCTCAAACACATCAAACCAAAGGTGGATGGACTATTACAGCGGAAGACAACACCAGGTGAAACGCCTGTCAGCCAAGAGCAGGAATCCGAGGCTAACAGCATGCCAAGTCCCAGAAGTCACACGTTTTCTTCATTCTGATGTTCATTGTGAACCTTAACCGAAGCTTTTGACTTGTACTTGCATGATCTCTAGCATTGCTCTTCTGCCACATGTTAATGAATGTACAGGTGTAACTATTAAAGTGGACAGTGACTGAATGTACACACACTAACGGTCATGCCCAAGGGTCACGAAAACTGGACTTAATTTTTCGGTGTTTTGCTTCCTTGCTTATCCCGAATAATTGGCAGTGTTCTGCTATTTATATGTATAATGTACTGTGCTGTTGCACTGCGACCCCTATACTCCCAATGCGGTCACTTATTTTCGTCATGAAATATACCACTTCCTGCTGCTTCTCACTTCTCATTGTTTGCACTGATTGCACTGCACCGTGTCCGTTTACTACACACCAGGCACTCAGTTTTGATTCTTGTTGATTACACTAATGCAAATCAGACTCCTGTGTACACTTAGCAAGAAAAAAGCAAGTGTGATGCATTAGCATCTGCATTTGTTCGATTCTATGATTTTTTTAATTTATTTTTTTATTTCCCCCAGTGCCACCAGGTAGCAAGCAATGCAGTACTCTGAATTTCGAATCTACGATGTGGGTGTAGAAATAAGTCAAATTACACTTTCACATGTCATTTGAATTGACAGATTGAATGATATCGGATGATCTTTTTCTGTCTGTATTGTGTCTTACTGAGTAACAGTGTCCGCTTATTCTGCTAAACAATCACCATGTACAAAACGCATGATCCACTTTAGAGTTGTTTTAAGCAGTGTACTGTGTCAGATGATGACCGGTGTTTTAGTGCTTTTGCCATATTAATGTTTTGGGCATTGCGATTATTAATTTGTTTTCTCATCAGTGCAAAAATTATGGCATCGTGACCATTATATCTGTATTAATAAAACAACATTGACATTTCACAATTTATATGAGTTTCTTAATGTTTTTGTAAT
This sequence comes from Notoglanidium macrostoma, assembly GCA_030068235.1. Lineage (NCBI taxonomy): Eukaryota > Metazoa > Chordata > Actinopteri > Siluriformes > Auchenoglanididae > Notoglanidium > Notoglanidium macrostoma. The sequence continues at coordinate 6,947,824 of JAQQZR010000020.1, forward strand.
CTACTTTTGTTGCTGTTTAATAATTTGAAGTATGTAATGTGGTTTCATTTCAGATGATAAAAAGGACATTGACCATGAAACAGTGGTGGAGGAGCAGATTATCGGCGAGAACTCTCCTCCAGATTACTCTGAATATATGACTGGAAAAAAGCTACCTCCTGGTGGCATCCCAGGCATCGACCTTTCTGACCCCAAACAGCTTGCGGAATTTGCCAGGTGAGACACGAACACACACGCATGACTTTAGGTATCTGGTGAATGAGCTTAGCTACTGTACATGACTTTGCATTTGGTTTTCAGAATGAATCACACAAAGAAAATTCGTTTCAGCTTTACTGTAGTGTGTTTTTGGGTGAGGACTGACTTGTCCAACACATCTGAGCAACGTATGTCTTCGGTAATGAGTTGTTTGCGGTTGTTTGGAGAGAGAAACCTTTGTAAATAATAGTGGTAGTTGAGTGTTTCTCCCTCATGGTCTTGGGTGTCATTCTTCGTACGTGGATTTCTAAGTTAGGTGGTTTGAATTGTTGCTGATCATTGCAAATCCTCCAATTAAAGTTTTCTTTGTTGTTTATTTTTGGCTCTCGTAAAGAAAAATGCCCTCAGTTTGAACAAACATTACAGCTTAAGGTTAATACAGTTGTACTGTGGAGGTTTATGTCTGTGGATAGCAATTAAGATCTATTTGATCCCTTGCTTTGGTGATGCTGAGACACCTGAAACCTGCTTTTCTGCTTTCTTGGTTAAAGTGAAGCGTGCACTTATCTCAAACTCATTGTGGCTATACTAATCATGTTCTTGGGTATATGTGAAGAACTGAATTAGTCCATTTGAGACGATCATGATTGTTTAATCTGACATGCATCCTCTTATCTGGCATTTGTTAAGTGATGTATGAAGAACGGGGCCCCTGCCCTTAATATTTAGTTGGTTTTCCTGCTCCTAATCACCTGATACAACTCATCAGCTAATCACCAAATCTGAACCAGACTGAACTGGTTAGAGAAGGGAAAATAATGTTCAAGATGGGGGTACTCCAAGAACAGGATCGAAAAACATTGCCTTCGGTAATAAGGGTCTGTGCTAATGAGCATGACGTTGTGAGGTGAAATCCGATGACAGTCACTCGATAGGTCTCCTTTATCAGCTATGTGTGCGCATAGTTTTGAGCGTAAACACTGCATATGCACATTATTTATTAGGATGTGTATATTTTTCACTCCTGACCATGGATATGCAGTAAAACCCTGCTGTTAAACCCTTGGGTAAACTGATTATGAGGAGCTTCCATCTCACTTACTATTCATCATATCTGCATAATCGAAAGAGTAATTACTGACTTTAGTGCTCTCAAGGTGACACCAGACCGGTGACACAAATCAAATGGAAAGTAAAATTGAATAACAGACATATTTAAAGATTTATTGGTGTAAGGCCTTGCTCAGAGATTTGGCGCACACATCTTTATGCAGGGAATGCGTTAAGAAGAAGCGCAGAAACCTCTTTCCTGAGAGTGATCAGTGGATCCTTGTGGATAAGTAGATCACCGAATGCAATTTTAGTTGATCCCTGTTCTAGAGTTTTTAGCCATGGGTACATTTCAGGGAAATCACTAACAGGCCTGGCATTTTCTAATCAACTACGAGATAAATAGAAAACGAGAAATTTCGTGCATTTATACCGCTCACTGTGCAACACATTACATGTCTAATTATGGCAGGGTAAATGCTGGTGACAATGAAGTTTATCTTCTAATCATTACAAGGCTGTTCACCATATATGGGGATTTGGGGCGTTTACTTATGTAAATGAGAGTGGTCATGCTCAAGCAGAGCAATTCAGAACGTGTGGGATTTTTTTCAACAGTTGTTGTATACAGCTGTGCACTTATGATAAACACCAATTTTCGTGTGTGTATTGGCGCTTCTCACACTCCGATTAGAAATTGTTCTACGTACGCGTTGATGCATCAGACCTCAGGTCTTTAACCCTCAACTGTACAGCTCGGTGTATTCTGATAAAAGCATCTGTTAAATGAGTGGGTGTATAAATTTCCTAGTATGTTCTTTCCATTGTATGTTCCTAAACGCTTCATTTTTTTTTATTTTCTATTGTGTGGGGAAAGTGGTCAGTGTTGCTGTTGAATGGTCTGACAATTTTGTGTTCAGCTGCTCAGCACATTGACTGGAGAATGCGTTGTGACTTGAAATTAATCACTGTTAAATGCTCTTTGGTTAGTCACAAACTAAAAATCCTGTTAGCAGCTAATTACTGATCATTGCTGTGTGAGAAACTCTTAGGAAATCAAGACTTAAGCAATGAACGCGCAGGATTTTTTCTTCAGCTTGAAACCGTTGAGATTAATGGTTTGAAACATGAATTGCAGCTCCAAAGCAAAGTGTGTGTGTGTGTGTGTATGTATGTGTGTGTGTATATATATGGAGCGATATAGATATATAGATTTATTTTAGCATATTTTTTCACAATGATTTCCAAGGACAGTTATGAACTGAGATTCTTGGTGATGCCCTTAGTTAGTGCATGAAATGCAATGAAATAAAAATGAATGCATGCTACAGTAAACAGTAGTTATATTTAATTTATACACGTTTTAGTCTACATTTTACCCTATAAGTATTAACTGAGGTCTTTTCTTACAGTAACAATAGCGGCTCTTTGGGTCACACCTCAGTACGGTAAGACACGGACCTGTGACCTGTCAATCATACTGGTGTCGGAGCTTGTGTAATTCTCAATGGGTCTATAATGGGCTAAACTCTTTGCTCTTCACAGGGGACACTGATGGTATAACTATTGAAGTCACACAGCTATTTTGGTCATGGTATCTGTCCTTTGCAATGATGTGTGCACATCAGACTTTACATAAAGATAGAAGTGTTGTCTATGAATAATAAATACAGTAGCATTTGTCTTAATTCAGCTCACCTTGTTCTTCCTGTTCTCGCAGAATGAAACCACGAAAGGTCAAAGAGGATGATGCACCCAGAACGATAGCCTGTCCCCACAAAGTAAGTGTGTTTGTGATGTCTTCACTTCCTGCAGCACCTTTTTTTTTTTTTTTTTTTTTTTTTTTTCCTTCTTCAGCTGGATTCCCTTGTTTTTGATTATGACTTCCTCTTTATTCCTAAATATGTATGTATGAATTTGTAAATAACTTCATTGGCCATGCCTGTACCATGCATTCACAATCCTCTTGTTCCACACTGCTGTTGAATTCTCAAGAAGGCTGCAAAGCAAATCACAGGTTTATATTAATGTGATTAGTGTAATTAATTAATCTTGTTAGAATTTGTTGCACATTATAGGTTCCCTGCAGCAAGCTTTGATTAGGTCTTATTAATTCATGTGACTAAACTTGTGCCTGTTTCTTTCAGGGATGCACTAAGATGTTCAGGGATAACTCCGCAATGAGGAAGCACCTCCACACCCACGGGCCTCGGGTTCATGTGTGCGCTGAGTGCGGGAAAGCCTTTGTAGAGAGTTCAAAACTAAAGCGCCACCAACTTGTTCACACCGGAGAAAAACCTTTCCAGGTTAGTATATACCAACGGTGTCAAAATCTGCTGTTTTGTGTAGGCCATGATTTAATTCTATGTCCAAAGTAATATGTTTTAGTTTTAAAATTCATCACTTTCACTACATTTACACATGGCGTCCATGCTATGCAGCAGTTTGTGAGACCTAACCAGAGTGTTTTAGAAACTCTTCTGGCCCTGTTGTAGTTTGAAAATGTTTTAGTGTGGACGGCCAGAAACGGAGGCGTTTGGAAACAATGATGCAGTCACCTGTGCTCGCTGCTTGATTGGGTCTTATCAGTCACGGCGTATTCTTTCCTGATTCGTTGCTCGATCTGCTTCCTGTTTGTTCCGGCACGAGTATGTGCTCTGTTTCATTGTACAGATCATGAAAACATTAATGAATTTCTATATTTTCTCATCACGCTAAAAGCCAACACTCGACATGTTCCTGTATAATTTTTAAAACGTGAGTTTGACATCAAACAGCCGAAAATGCTGAAACGCTGATTACAATCGACACCTGTGAAACGTGAGCCCATGTGCTGTCAAGCGGCGATCAAAACACTTCAGATCTGATGTGAATTTTAGATATAGTAGAAACATTGGGTAGTAGTGTACTACGAGCTGTTTCAATTAAATTTTTTACCCAAATTCGTGCAGGCCGAATGAAATGTGACAGCAGGCCATATTTAGCCTGTGGGCCTTGTGCATGACGTGTGGTGTAAACACTTTGCCACACTCAGGCGCAAACTGTGCCACCAAGTGCTTTTTCCCTACTGCACATTTAAAACAAGAGCAGGTTTGAACAGGAACCGGTAGAGCATGAGGTGATGCTCATGTAGGTGCTATTACTGTCATCACAGTTGGTGAACAATTAGCTATGACTATTTCAGCAGGCAGGAACACCATTTTTGGGTCCAAAATGGAAGTAACCGGAAGGAGTGCTTAGAATAACTTTGTTCCTTTAATCGCATTGATTAATCTGTTTGCTTAACTAGCTTATATTGGCTGAAATGAAGATACTGATGAAAAGGCTCATTGATGAAATGTTTTCCAATTTTCTAGGTGTCCCTATTCAGACTGATTTAATTGCACACAGAGAGGTCGGGTAATGACGTTTTTAATGGCGTATCTTGGGATTTTAGTCTTGTCTGAATCGGTCATGTCACTCATTTTATGGGCTAGGTGTTCCTGTTTTTGGGAAGATTGCATTCTTGTACATCCTATAGAAGGAGCAGTAGGAATATCCCCAGCGTATGTGTTTCCAGTCTGCGTAGACGTAGAGGTGAAAATTGCATTACACCCTGTACAAAATAAGATTTTGTGCTTTGAGTACCTAAATGTAACTTACATGCATGTTATGGGGATGTAGCCTTGTTATGAAATTTGCATGGCCGTAACAAGCAGTTATTGGTCAAAACAATCACTGTTCATTAATCTTCGGTATCTGTATAGAACCTGTGGTGTGATGAATTTGAAGACACTGCTATCTTCTGTGTTTTATAAAGGGACCACTTAGGCTGTGTGAATCGATTATAATTAATACTGATATCCTACAGCAACATTACTTAACAGCTGTGCTTGAAATGGAAAACGGTGCCAGAGTGCTCCTTTTTGGCATGTTAGACTGATTAAGATTGGATTGAGACACTACACTGCCAATATTTCAAAGAAACAAGAGACGGATCTTTTTTCTTTTCTTTTTTTTTTTATTAAACCAAGTGAAAATATCTTTGTAAAGACATAATTTGATAGTACTGGATCGATGCCCAGTGGCAATAGCACAGTTCCAGTTTTCTGGCGTTGAAATGTCCAGTACTTTTTGCAGTGGAAAAAGAAGAGCACCAAAGATTTACCTCAAGTCAGTCATCTTTACATTGCACTCATTACCAGAATAAAGCGCTTACTGAATTTGAATGAAGGTTTAATTCACATACCTATGCCTCTGTTGATACAGTGGAATATGTGGATGATGGAGAGCTAAATTCTGTTTCTCTCTCTTGCCTAGTGCACTTTTGAGGGCTGCGGGAAGCGCTTCTCCTTGGACTTTAACCTCCGCACGCATGTACGAATTCACACCGGAGACCGCCCGTACGTCTGTCCTTTCGATGGCTGCAATAAAAAGTTTGCTCAGTCTACCAATCTTAAGTCGCACATCCTGACACATGCGAAAGCCAAAAACAACCAATGAGCAGTTCTGTTCTGCATTTCTTTTTCTTTTTTTTCCTTTTTCACCTGAATCCAGCCTCAACGTGACAGCATCTTAAAACACTGGAGGTATGAACTGTGTTCTTCTGTAGTTCTCCTAAGGAGTGCAGAAATGATGACCCAAAGGACTTGGGGTTTAATTATGGCATATTGTAAAAGACACAAAGTGAAACATTGGGAACCCCTGTATTCTTGAATCAAGCCCGCTCAGCGTGTGGCCCTTACTGAGGAGCAGAGCACGACCGTGTCCGGCCCAGATGCCCATCCCACGTTGTGATGGCTTACTGCGGCCAGCAGAATGATGGAGCTCATGGACACTCATCTGTAGACATTGCTTTTTACCACAGTAAGGAACAAGAACCTTTTGGCAGTTGCTCCATTTGTTTTCTCCATTACATAAATTTCACCAGTCTGCATAGATATAGCTTTTAATTTTGTATTTTTTCCAAGTGTGCATATTGTACACTTATTTTTGGAATGTACTTAGTAATGCAACCTCGTGATTATTCTTTATCCCTGAGGACTTAAGGTTTTGTTTAGGGCGTGTTCTTGAAAGGGTTAATTTATAGTTACTGTAAGACAATACTTCAAAAGTATTTTATGTAAAAAGTTATCTCTTTTTGTTTTTGTTTGTTTCATTTTCTCTTTGGTTATAATCTAACCATTGAATAATCTTGTATACGTGTATTGTATGGCTGTATGAAGATCATGTAGAAATGGACAGCAGTGTGATTTCAAGTGTTTACTGCTTTAAAGCATTCAGTCATCAGTTGCTTTCTTTTTTTGTCGCATTGTCTCACATGGCAAAGAAACATTACTTCACTTTTAAACCCATGTATTGAACCACGTCTCACAATAAACCACAATGTGAGAGTTTGTTTTTCTTTGTTTGTAATGTATTGTAAAGGCCTAAATCATAAAATATTCTTTGTTAATAATTGCATTGTCATGTTATTTCGGTCTACAATTAAAAACACAATGCCTCAGTGTTTTCTCTGCGCTTCATTATATGCTGATTGGAAGGCAAGCCTTCAAAGTGAACGATATACTCGTGTGTTCTTGCTGTATGTTCGTGCAGATGCACTGGTGTAAAAATATCATTTAAAAAGCTGAGCTATATCGAACGCCATCCTTTTAGTGCTTGATCTGGTTAGACTCTGAAGTGTGTTTTCTTTCTGAATTGGATGGAACGTGTGCTGACCTCTTGTGGTCAGGATATAAAGAGGTGAGTCATGCCCTTGTTTTTGATTATGACTTCCTCTTTATTCCTAAAAAATTCTTTGTGTCAGTGCGACTGCAATGGGAGATGAGCAACTGTTCTTCATGTTGAGCTGTTTCTGAGCTATTGCTTAGCATTGCATCTTGAGCTTGCTTTTGTATTTTAATATTCTGTCATTAAATTTATAAAGACAGTCATATTTTGATTTCAGAGTCAAGTCCATCCATCTCCTCTGATAATAGCCTGAGTCTTCTTAATGCACTGTCCATGGTCCTGACCTATGTTGATGATTCATTCTCTGATTATATAAAATAACGCATGATACTGAGTGGGTGGTGTGATGGTGCAGTCAGTTGCATTGCCCAGTTACTGTCTGTGTGGGGATGTGTATGTTCTTCCCATGGTTATGTGCGTTTCTTTCGGGTTTCATGGTTTCTTCCTGCTGTCAACAAATATGCATATAGGATGATTGGCTATACTAAATTGTCCATTGGTGTGCGCGTGTGCATGGTGCTGGCGATGGACTAGCATCCCATCCTGGTGGATTCTCCTGCCCTTGTGCCCAGTGTTCCCTTGACCAGGATAAAGTGGTTACTGAGAATGAACGAATGATTCCCTACTAGTGTTTTCTTCCAAATTTAGTCAACATTCATTACAATTTTTCACAAGCTGCCTTAATGATTATGGAGATTTTTTTTCCTCCAGTGTTTGTTTCCATTACTTGAACTGTACATGTGTTAAAACTAGTGACACTCATGCTATTAATCACGTGGATTTTTCCAAAAAGGCTCATAAAACATTAGGTGTGCAAATTACTTGGACTTGATTGGACTGAAGGGTCATTCAGTTATTTCTACATTTCTATCATCATCAGGCACTCAAGTCCAAAAGCATTTAAGAGGTTAGGTAGAAGTCAGAATATCCAATGTGAGTTTAAATATTTAACTTAATGTTTCACCGTTTGGTGTCTTTCCCAGAACACAAGTTCATCATAAGGCACCATGTGCACAGACACTTACCGTACCGTCCTCACATTCATTTACATCTAACAGAGCCAGTCCACCTACAGCATGTTATTAGGAGGAAACCAGAGAACAACAAAACCCTTTGCAGGTTGTTTAAATTCAAAGTGCCAGTCAAAAAGGCTAATAATTTAAACTCAAAAGTAAACAACGCAATCTGTGACAAAAGTTTAAAAATTATGTACCCTAATTTCTTTTGGCTTTAAAGGGTGATATGCAATTGAGGTCAGAAGTTTCCATACAGTCATTATGAATATGAATGTCATGGCAATATTGAGCTTTCAGTGATTTCTTTGTACTTTTTCTAGGGATGATTGCACAACATGCATCGTCAATAAAAAAAAAACAAAAAACAAGTATTTAGTGCACAAATTTTAATTAATTAATTAATTTATTTTTTAATCAACTCAGGTCAAAATTATACACACAGGGTCAAAAATATTTAGACAGTTTCCTTTTTCTTCGGAATTCAATTCATTATGATCTTAACATATGTGATTTTACATAGACTGCATTATTTATAATTCAATATGAGCACATAAAAACATACCTGTATATTTGTATTAGGCTGGAAAAGGGAGTGGAAAAGAGGCTCCACTGCCTCTGACACTCATTTGTTGTTCACTAGATAGGTAAATTATCTACTAGTGTTCACTCTGACATGGATGAAAGTAGGACCATTCTGTCCATAGTCTGCATTCAGGCACTTTTCGTCAGATTCGTCACGGCTACAGATTGATCGTAAACATTAGTGGTCGCTTGAAAGATGATCTGAAAGGTTGACTTATTTGTACTTTTTATATTCAGTCCATTTATACACTAGACAAACCATTGTGTACTTTATTGTGTGTGCTCAACAGCCTGAAGAGATTATATCTGTTGCAGTACATTACATTGTCAATACAGACTCTTTATTAAACTCCCTTTTATTCTGTAACTAGGAAAATTGGCATATGTTAAATTATATGAGAAGAAATGTCCATGATAAATCCATTAACCAGTGTTTGTGGTTTACCCACCATATTGATTCTCATCTTTTGTTTTTTTCTGCTGTTGTGCCTGAAGGCTAGAAATGAAGGCTTTGGACCATCTAACAGTAGTGATTAATAATGGTGGAAATGTAGAAAGTTCATTTTTATTTATGCGCCTAATAATTCACACACAGTTGTTTGAAGGCTTGTCAGGTCTGTGGATGTGAATTTAGATTCTGACAGTAAATGTTTCATGTGAAATCTACTGCAACACAAATTTCCCATTGTCTCTGACGAAGCTGCCTGCAGTGGATGCCTTGCCTGCAGAACACGGAAGCGTGTTTGTCTATCGTGCATGTGTGTGGGGTTTACAATGTAGCACTGCGAGGATTCGACTGCTCGTGTGTTTGCTTAGGTTCGGAGTGATGCTGCGATTGTGAAAGGTGGTGGAGAGCAAATGTTCTGGTTGTTATGCAGTCAGCAGGCCTCCTGCCCAGAGTAAGCACCTGAAACACGGGTGTTTTCTGTCTGTTTCTTAAGCATTTCCCCTCAAGCCAAATCATCCACCTGCTTCATCATGTTTCTGGGCATATGCCACCACAATATGTCACCGTAATGAAATGGAAAAGTGGATTTAGACGGAGCTGTTTGTTTGCCTTCATGCGCTAATAGTAGATATGCTGTGTTATTTAGTCTCTTCATCACAGCTTTGTTCTTTATTTATCAAACATGAATGTTTTATTTAGTAACACTCATGCTGATCCACATAAAAATGTATTGCATGTATATGCGAGTGTGTATTTGCATATTTATGTGTATATGTACATGCACATGCATCTGTTGGTGTTGGTGTGATAACAGCAGGTGATGTGATTCCAGAATGTTCCAGACATGAAACATCCTGTGTGTCTTTGTAACAAGCAAAGCCTGCATTTCACATATAGTTATGCAGAAATATGTTGCCAAGGTAACAAAGTCATGAAGGGCTGCGTGCAGATCCCCTTGAATTCCATGGAGGTGGTGAGAGTGTGGAAAAAATCATGCATGTGCCCATGATTGATCAATGCACTGATAAGAGGATGATTGTGTGTCCTTTGGCTATTGAAATGACTGAGGAGATATGCTTTATTGAACATTTACTTTATTATTTTGATTATTGGATTTATTCTAATGCCAGGCAAACAGAAATCAAAAGCTTATTATCACCATGTTACAGGCAATTGTATGTTCAGCATCACGAGTTCCAAGTTCAATTTCAAATTTCAAAACAGCTTCTTTGGTTAGTGAGGCTGTTGATTGAACCGTAATTAAATATTACGTATAATATCTTAAATAGCTAATAATGTACATCAGTGATGTTAAAGATTAGCAATCTTCCATTATATTGGATGTTTTGTGTCAAAAGTAATCTCAAATTGCCAATTACGGGAAAGGAAGGAAATTGCACAGAGGTAGCACAGCACATCACATCAGGGCTGGATTAATATATCATATTTTTGAGAACAGTGAAGCTAACGTTCATGCTCTGTTATGCTCTTATATTGATATTCCTACTCAAGTCACAGTTTGCTGTAATGCACAAATAATATCTGTTTTTGCTAATCAGTCTATAATTTATATAGGACATTGCAACATTTGAACAGTTTCGCCTGAGTTTTGTGGCAGGCCGTGTTGGTCTAGTCTTGAATGTTCTTTAGGCTTTACCATTTCAATTACTCCACTGTATTCTAGACAGCACTTTCCCAGAAGGAGTAATCACATTCAATATTAACAAGGATGTTCATTCAGAGCACATTTTCCTGCATTAATAATGCATATGCTTGGAAATTGCCTCTGCATATATTATAATTCTGTTTATATTCCTCCTCCACAGGTATGCAAAGTCCGGTCACTGGACACATCAAAGCCATTTATTTTCTGCCCTCATTGTAGAGGTTTAATTGGAAAATCAATAATGGAAGAAAGACAACGTTGATGCGCTTTCTATGTGGCAAAATATAATCACATCCTTGGTGTGTTCAGCTTGTATATACCCTACACACTTAGAAAAATGTTATACTGAGGACTCTTTAATTGTCCCGTAAATGATTCTATGTAAAGCCCTAAACAGGATTTCTTTTCTTTTTGAAAATGTTCCATGAACGGCCCCTTAAAAAGCCACTTCTAGACAAGTTAAAAAAAACTTTAGTATAGTACAAAGTACAAAGCTGATGGAAACGATGTAGAAATGTGACCTGTACATCATTAAGTGCTGATTAACTGATTGTATCTGTTTAACAGGTGAATATTGCCTTTTTGTGTCTTAGAAAGCTGTAGCGAAGAAGGACAGCAAGCTTTTAGTCTTGAGCATCTTAAATGGTTGACTCCTCTCCTATATGAGGGTAATTAAACTGAAACTCTCATTACCTTGGCCTCAGTAGATCAGTGCTAAAGTGGCAGTGCACCATATGGCAGGAGTAGTAATTACTGACCCCTTACGAACAGGATGAGCTCTGTTTATCTGCAGCTGACTGAATCATAGCCCAAGAGCTAAGGAGCTCCTTGTCGGATTTCAAGTGAGGCTCTCGCCCCTGATACTCGTGTTTTCTTTATGTGCCCTTACGGGACCGATTTGAGACTGTCACACAGCATGCTAAAGTTTGCAGTATTTTAATTCTGATAATGAACACAAGGAACAATGACCCGCCCTCCTCATGTGCATGAATTAGTCGATCCTTAATTGACATCAAAGCTTCCAGCAGTAATTTTAATACCCTAATCTGTTCAACAGCATTTATTCATCCATAAGCATCGTTTACATTTATTCTTTTAAAATGATACCTGGCATTTCTCTCTCCAATGGCACATCTAGCGAAATAGGAAGACACAAATCTTCTTACTGCTGAGGCAAATTATTGCCGATTTAAACCCATTTGTCCTTTAACAATCAATTAACGTGATGTTCTGTAATTGGTGCTATGGCGGATGCAGGCTCGCTTGCCAGTGTGAAATTTAAGGGCTGCTTGTATAAGCATGAGAGCTAGTGGGAAAGGGAGGGGAGCAGAGTCTCCTGAGACTAGAATGGCCTCTTTCATAGCCTTCTTGCCATTCCTTTGAACAAACAGAAGACCTCAGAGAGCCTATACTTGCGAGAGATCCCCTCTCCTACTCAGTGCTGCCGTGGGAGCTGAAGATTAACACTTCTAAAAATAATTACCGCACAACCTTCACTGCTGCAGGCTTATTCAGCCATGAAATATATTACCTCCACCTAGCCAGAAAGAACATGAGCTCATCTCTCTATACTGGAGATAACATCAAAATGAAAGAGTATTGACAATGAAGCTTTCTGATCACCTCTTTGTTAGACCTCATGATGTATCGATGGCATGTCTTCTAGTCTGTAAACTCAAATCTTGACAATGGATCTCATGTGACACAGTTCAGTAACATAAATATCATTAAAGATGGACCATTGTTAACATCATAATGTCTATTATGCAGAATAAAATATCTTAGCAAGTGATGATATATTGAATACAATAATCTAATATTTGTTTTGAAAGGAATCTAATAAATAGAAAGAGTAAGTGAATTATATTTAAGATATTTTTCTTGCTAAGATATCATTTTTCAAGTGTATAGACTGAAAATGCAGAGATTTCTTTTCCCTCCAATTAGGCTACTTTTGTGCATTGTACATACAAATTGTGCTTAGGTTGTTAAACAAACTTTGTGCTTGTGTGGCATGACTTGGGTGGATTTTAAGAGTAATTGCTTAATTAAGAATTTAAAATTGCACTCCATACCCAATTACCCAATTACCCAAATTACATATGATTTATTCACAGATTTATTAGGATTGTCACACCCCCCTGAATTGTATAACAGTAGGTCCCATTACAAGCACTTGATGGTTCACTGTGCAGTTAATAAACTCAAGCTCTGGCACCTACCCACTATTAATGATGATAATTTCTGTACAGTGTACATTGCTGTAGTATTATTAAAGCTGTCATATCATGTATTGTGTGTGTTTGTGTGGCTTTAGAACAGTTATAGGGCAGAAACCATTGCACTAATCTCACAACACTGATAATGGACCATAATCATTAACAATATTGATTACCGGGTGAGTTTTAGCAGATATATTTTATATTCACTAAATGTGTGGCCCATTATATCTAACTAATGATCACATCTTAAATTAGTTAGAATGGCAAGCTTCACTGGTTAAATATCAGATGAAAACAAAGGGGCTTTTCACATTTTATTTTACACAACATAACATGTTTATACAGGATGTACTGTATGGATTACTCCATATAACAAAGTAATATACATGTCAACTGCATTATTTAGTATATGCAGAAAATGGTATTTTGTTTGTTCTTAAAAAATAAAACAAAAAACAAAAAACATTGATCTGTCTGTTGCCTTTTTTCCCCACTATGTAAGAGTACCATGTCCAAGACAGAAACCAAATACTTTTAAAAGTTTTTAGTCCGACCTATAATAATAAAATGGTCTGTAAGTCTACCAAAAACCAGTGTGATTAGGTTGTAAAAAACCTCATTAAAGTGTGCTCTCTAGAACCCATTCTGACCTGGACAGTGAGTCTTTTCCATGGATTTTGGCTGAAACGTCCAGCTGGGGAAGATCTCCGCCGCTCATGGACAGACTGCGTTTGGAGCGAAGGCTGCCAGTCTGCTGCGGGAGACTTCCATAGCTGGTTTGCTTACAGGAGTCTACATTGAAAGAGTGTCTGCGACTCACTCTCATACACCCCACTGGAACAGTCATGTAGCGTGAGGACTCGAGCTGTACCCTTCTGGACACTGGCATCACTGTGGTGGAGTAGGCTCGTACTTGGGCAGATTTGGGGCGCACCTTGGCTGAGTTGTTTTTGTTAGTGTTGTCAAGCTCCACACTGACCTGTGTGTCTGGTTTTTGAGGGCCTGCAGGTTTGTGTGAAGCAGCATGCATGGAACGTTGGGAGTTGGGGGAGGCAGGATGCCAGCTGTGACTGGCAGCAGAGGTAGTAACGGTGCAGTCAGGAAGGGCAGGTTTAGAGGGCCGAGGCCCAGGCATAGTTCCTAATGTGGGCACTGACTCCACCTGGGGGGAAACCTTCCGACATGCATCCATCTCAACACCCAGAACCTGCTTGGACATGGACTTGATGATCCCGCAGACCTGCAGTTGCTCACTCCTGGATTGAGAATGAATTTCTCCCAGCTCTACTCCCTTGTCCTCTCCTTCCTGGTTGCAAACTCGGTAACGTACAATAAGGAAGATGATGAAAGACAAGACTGAGGCCACAATGACACCTCCGATGACAACAACAATGGTACCTCCAAGGAACTGTGATTGCATGAAGTGGCACCGGAGGTACTGGGGCTCTGTTGCAAAGTGAACACACCCCACAACACGGGTAGCTGTGAGAGTGGTCATTGCATCATCATAAATTGCAAGCACACAGAGGTCATACGATGTCCCAGCGGCCAAGTTGTTCACCAGGATGCTTTTACTGGTTGGAGGGATCATTCTACAAAGAAACATGGTTTAGAAGATCAGCAAAATCTGAAAATCAGTACTCTGGTACTAATGACTCATTGGGTTCAACTGAAGTGCAAAAAAATTGGAAACAAATTAGGAAATATTAACAAAATAGCTAGAATGTTCCTTACTGGTGATGTCGTACACCTGAATTTCCTTTCATGAACCACTGTGGACTATTATGTGTACTGTTGCTGAGTTATCCTACAGTCATCCAAAATCAGAGACTCTGTGAAGTCTCTGAACACTATATAACTTGATAAGAATCATGGCTTATGTTTTGGGACTATTTCAAGTGGTGTGTTTTAATTTTTAATCATCTCTTAGTCCTTCAAACAACAAACAAGTTTATGTAGTGTTTGACACATATCCTAGGCAGATTGCTGTTTCCACAGTGCCCTTACACTGAA
>JAQQZR010000020.1:6963033-6980171 GCA_030068235.1 Notoglanidium macrostoma
GTCATCCAAAATCAGAGACTCTGTGAAGTCTCTGAACACTATATAACTTGATAAGAATCATGGCTTATGTTTTGGGATTATTTCAAGTGGCGTGTGAGTAATTCTACATTTCTACATTGTTTTAATTTTTAATCATCTCTTAGTCCTTGAAACAACAAACAAGTTTATGTAGTGTTTGACACATATCCTAGGCAGATTGCTGTTTCCACAGTGCCCTTACACTGAAATGAAGAACACATTGCGTACAACAATTTGTATGTATAATGATACCTTTGGTAAAATGTCAAATGTATAGTCTTACCTGTAGACTAGTGAGTCATCATAGGTGCCATTGTATTGGATTTGGAACATCCGAATCCCTGGTATATTCCGTTGTAAGTTAAATTTCACCAAAGCAGAGGAGGATGTAATTTCAGAAATCAGCACCCGTTTTTCCTGCCCAGCTTTGGTGTTGCTAATGGCAGTGCCACCATCTCCACCCGATTTGGTGGACGTAGCAATATCTGAGGATCCAGGATCTGGTTCCTGTACTAAGCTTGTGTCATTAGAGAAATGTGGCAGTTTGATGATAAATAGCTGAACAGTCTGCTGTGCTTCTCCAGAAGGGTTGGATGCAACACATGTAAACGATCCAGAGTCTTTCACTGTGCTGATGAGGATGTCTAGTGTTCCATCAGTGTGCACCACTGTTCGGGTTGAATTGGAGACTAGTCTACCGTCAGGGGCAATCCAGTGAATAACAGGATCTGGGTCACCCCTTGCTTTACAGCGCAGAGTAACATGTTGGCCTTCTAATGCTCGGGCTTCCAGGGAATGACGTGTGATGAGGGGAGGCTCACACAGGAACTCCTCTTCAGACACCGTCCAGAAGTAACGTCCTGAGAGGTGCTGTGGAGCAGCGCAAGTCTCCAGGTCATCCTCACGTCGTAGTCTCCTTAACCACAGCAACTCACAGTTGCAACGTAATGGGTTCCCCCCAAAGCTCAGCGCAAATGATGACGGACCCAAAACGCCTGATGTGGCCAAAACACCTGCACGCTGGAAGACTGGATCAGGTGGAAGCTTCTGAAGCTTGTTGGAAGTGACATCCAGACGTTTGAGTTTCATGAGGCCTGAAAATGTGCCTTCAGGTATATAGTCTATCATGTTGTGGTCCAGACCTAAGGTGTGCAGGCTAGTCATGTGTTGGATGGCCACCCATGGGGCACTCTCTAGATTGTTGTAGGAGAGATCAAGCTCTTCAAGGGCCAGGAGGTCGTTAAAGGCTCCTATGTGAATATACGTGAGCTGGTTGTTGTTCAGAATGAGATGATGGAGCTTGGACATGCCGCTAAAGGTGTCATTTGTGATTCGTGTCAGACGGTTGCTGTCCAGGTGCAGGGCACGTAGGTTCTCCAGATCATTGAAAGCATGAGGTGTGATGGAGCCTATTGTGTTCCTGGAGAGTGTCAAGTCTACAAGCTTGGTCATGTTGGCAAAGTCCTTCCGTTTGACAGTTGTGATAAAATTGTCACCAAGTCGCAGTTCTACTGTGTGTCTGTCAATGTCTGGGGGAACAAAAAGCAGCCCCTTTTTGTCACATAAGGTGGCTAAATTGGGAGGCAGCACCTGACAAATGCAACGTGTGGGACATATTTGGATCTTCTGTGCTTTTACTGCCACGATCATGACCATCAAATAAACAAATAGGGTCTCCATCTGGGTTCGCTGTTGTAATACCACCCCTGTGAAGAGAGATGAACCAGAACTGTCTCAGTATGTAATTCAGGTCTATATAGTAAACAGAACAGCATAACAATACCTATAATGCTGAGGTGTAAAAGATTTCCTAATATGTTATAACTTGGGTCAAGCTATGATGATGTTCCACAACAATTTTTTTCTTGTTATAAGTAATAAAATGTCAAAAAGAAGACTTAAGAAATACATAAAATTGGGCCTTGGCCAGAAAAACCTAAACCCCTGCTGTACTGATTTAGGATTTTGGTATGATAATGCTCTGCCTTTCATCTTTGTGCATAAAGGGATGAAAGACTCCTCTGGCCATACAGTTACTCATTGAAATTAGGCTGATGTCTCCAAAGATCATTCGGAGACAAAGAGAAGGGGATCAGCGCAGATGCCACATCAAGAGGGAGACGTGGTTCTGTTCATATTGATTTTCTATAGTGCTTCACTGCTGCTCAAGTTTCTGAATATACAAACGTGAGGAGGGATAAAGTATACGTTCAATGACTCTTGACAGGGATATAACCTTGACAAGGATATAACATTTAAAACAACTTAAATTATGAATGGTGAAATTATGAGATGTTTACAAGACCATTTTTTGTATGTATTTTTTATATATATATATATATATATATACGTATACTATATATATATATATATATATTATAAGTGCTTCTTATTTTTTCTAAGTATTTTCATACTCTACTTCCTACATTTTCTGTAAATTATACAGAGTACATTATATTTTAGTAGCTTTAGTAGTTTTGTCAGTATTGCACAGGTTAGTGTGGTCGTAGTGATAGTCCCAAGCCTGGATAAATTGCAATGGTTGAACACCTGTGATAAATCGACGAACAGGCAATGGATGATCCGCTGTGGAGACCCTGAACAAGAACAGCCGAAAGAAGTAGGATGAGGAAAGAGTAGTTTTGTCACTATTGATGTATGCATATTCTTTTAATCTATATATACAAAACTTTGACATGTGCCATCAAGGGAAACAGGTCTTTAACTATGGTCACAAGTGCCCAGAGTGTCCCAACTTAACACCAACAATGAGCTGTACTGTCATATATCATGCTTACAGAGATGAGGGACTTATCAGATCGCATGCTGCTATCAATGTGTAAAATCAGCCACAAAGCAGAGCTATCTTGACACATACAATACGAAATCTTAAAGGGCTCGACTAAAAATGATTCTGATTAGAACAAAAATAAACATCTTTCATGATAAAACTTCCTCTACAACCCTGTCTCTTTAAATTTAGAAATGTTCTGCTTCTGAGCAAGCTAAAGAGCTACTATTTTGTGTTTCTCTGAATATATTTGACATTTTACCACATTATGTGACCTGTAATAAATATAACAGTTCCCATGAATTGAGCTGTGATGTAATTGTTCAATGAGTTGATTATAACACACTTTTAGCATGTTAAATGCCTTTCACATCATGCCACTTTATTAACCAACTGTCGCGGATACTGCAGGCCAACCAGCTGACTGCTTTAGCTGGCAGTGCTTCTGTCTGCTTGCTGGGCTGAAGTGGAGCTGCTATTACCCCCCACTGAAACACTGCATCGACTTGCTCAGAGCAGAGATTTTTTTTATCGAAGAGAAAAACATCAAATATGAAAAGGACAGCATAAATGCATCTTTAGGGTATTTTTTAAAGAAATGAACATGAGTGCTTTTCATAAAGGACATAAAGAGATTAGAGGAAATAGGGAGAAGGAGAGGAAATATTTGCCAAATATACATCATTCTTTGCAGATTATCACACACTGTCAGATTGCAGACAAAACTTGATACATCCAAACCCTGCATCTAAAAA
The DNA here is from genome assembly GCA_030068235.1 of Notoglanidium macrostoma. Classification (NCBI taxonomy): domain Eukaryota; kingdom Metazoa; phylum Chordata; class Actinopteri; order Siluriformes; family Auchenoglanididae; genus Notoglanidium; species Notoglanidium macrostoma. The sequence continues at coordinate 6,966,598 of JAQQZR010000020.1, forward strand.
TACTAATAAAATCACGGCTATTACATCTTACTTACTGGCCCGCCTTTTAGACAGCTTCTGCCCTGCACCATGTTGTGCATGTATCAGGGTCATCTGGGATCAGGTTTTAGACTGCAGTAGTCAGATGTTTGAGATTATTAGGCTGCAAAGACTGTTTTCTGCAGGTTCCTTTATTATATCTATAAACTGACAATATCAAGGATCCAGCTGGCAGTTCTAAATGTAAGACTATCTCTCTGTATTGACCTACTACACCCACCTTCAAGCTAGCAGAAAAGGTTTCAAATGGAAAAGGCAGACATACAGGACACCAGAGCTTTCAGCGATAGGAACATGTCTACCCAGCTTCATGCGTAAAAGGCATTTTCATGACTTGTCTGGTTGCTCAGGGGGCGGACTGATACCACTAATGGAGCAGTGGTGACAACTTGCACACTATCACTGTCACGAAAATCAGGTCAGTAAAATCATCGGCCCATGGATTTATCTTTCCCTGTTTGTCTCACTGATTTTTTTTTTTTTTGCTGAACATGTGCAGTCAGATTAATTATGATTTAGCCCCATTTACAATTAAGAACAGGTAATCCATCCATACATCCTGTAAACTGGGATGGCCCACATGCAGATGACATCACCATTATCAGATAAGTCTATTGCAACCTTTCATGAGATATTCCTGCTTTAGTGACCCATGTAACTGGAGCGCTGTTGTGAAATCAACGTTATATCTTGCACTCAGCTTTATAAGTGAGCTTTGAAGCATGTCTCTCTCACACATCCACAGTCACTCACACAAGGTCTTATTCCACTGCCTTCATTATTATAGTTCATAAAACCACTGATAATGAAAAGGTAACAGTTTAGGAGGTCGATTTGAGGCATGTAGGCACAGAGCTTAAATTTGTCATTTTATAGCATGTTATAGCCAAGTTATAAGTGTGTTAGGATAAATAAATCACTTCAATTTCTAGGTAAAATTGAAATACATAGGTCTAAAATGTAAAGCCTTCATGATGGAGTGATCAGTGCCATGGTGTATTGAGATGATAAGCTTGCCATCTCAACACCAAGGTTAGGTTGGAAGCCAGGCATAATTGGCTACTTCATAGTCTGCGCTTTAAAATTAGTCTACAAGACGATTATTGTCGGGCAGGAAACGACTTTGCAGCGCAATCCTAGATTTCAGCTGCGATTCCAGCTGGTGTGTGGAATTCTGTGACCTTGCAATGTACTAGGCTGTACACGAACAGGCTACATTCTTCACGCGATCGTATTTCGACAATCGACCATTCCTGGAAATAAATAAATAAATAAATAAATAAATAAATAAATAAATAAAATAAAACTTTCCCATTTACGTTTTCATATTAGCACAACGGCAGGAGCGTGGAGAAGGAAAGCACCAGGGTGCAACGCCTTGGAAAAGAATTACCTTGTGTAGATATGAGCCTTGCTTCGTGCAGCACACCGCCCCTCTTCCCACCAAATCCCGCTTTTCCCCGTTACAGCATGATCACCCAGTCCCTCTGAGGACGGCTCCTTTAGCGTTGACCGAAATAGGCGAGCTTGAGGGATGACTAAATAAAACAACACAATTGGGATCCCATCTCGGCAGGAGTAATACACGTCCAGCTGCAAGGATGTGAAATCTCTCTGTGAAATCCTCACTTGCGGATGCTTCTTCGCGCGCCTCTGTCCGTGCGTGTCCGCATTACGGCTGCACGCGCCGCTTTGGCGGAGAAAATGTCTCGGTGGCCGCTGACAGCAAACACACAGCGCGACTGGGCTTGAACTGGGATCGCATCTCAGCAGGCCAGGGCAGATGTTTTTAGCATTTCTTGGCTCACCCGCCCCAAATATGGCCTCCGGTGGTGTCAGTCTGGAGCGGCGGAGCATGTGTCACATCCGCTCGCTTCTCCGCGCGCCGCCGCTCTCTGACATGATGACAGCGCAACGCAAACCGCAGCTGGACGTGCGTGGCTTCAGACTCCAGATCTCCGAAAAAAAAAAAAACACGTTTCTCCCTGTTAATTCTTGCTGTCGGCAATGTATCTAATTCACAATGTTGCTTAGCAGGTTTACAGGAGGGCATACCATCAGTCATGTATCCTCTATAGATTAGGACTTAACACTAATGGGACCACTTAAGAATATTTAGTTCAGCTGAATCAACTGCTGTAAGAACAGATTAATGTCACTATCAAGGCCTTAATCCGTGTATTATGCTGGTTAATAACTAAAACATTAATGTTCCTGAAATTTTAGTGTTAAGTGTTAATATTCTAATTGGAGCAAAGCTACAGTATATTACTTTTCAAACAAAAAGAAGAAGAAGATTATTAATGTATCGTCCACTGGTGTCCCCACAACCAAGCTGTCTGTCTTGCCAGTTTATTTTGCCAAATTGTGCAGAACATAGGCCTATGTACAATGCTGGTGTGCCAAGTTGTGTCCTGTGTTTATGTGCAACATTTGTGCTGCGGTGGTCAACACAATGCACACTCACGCCATAAAATATATTGTTAAATCATTGTGGAAAACATGTCTGAGTCAATGCCAATACAGCGTTTCAGGCCAGTATTGGCTTTGATACTGGTGCATCCTTACAAATTTATACAATCTTTTAAATGGTTGATGTAAAGTTATTCTGAAAACTACAGTATGTACTATAGTACTAAAATAGTGAGAAAGGATTAGGCCAAATGAGCCCAAGCATACTATAAGCCAAATTAAACTTTAAATAACTTCCAATTCACTAGAACTGTAAATCGCATAAGACAAAGAATGTTTAAATTATGAAGGCAAAGCCCAGTAAGCCATAGCCTATTCCCACAATCACACACCAGGGATAGATCATGTTGTGAAAAACAATAAATGTAATGAAGTTCCATGGCCAAATCTTTAAAACTAATTATAATTAAAAGACAAGCTTTAATGTCTTTCAAGTGTTTTTATTTTTTATTTTTATTGAACTTCATAAGCTGTTTATACTGCAATCTTGCTGTTTACTTCTTTTGGTAATTCAGGAACTGAGCATAGGTAAGGGAATTAGCGTTTTCTCCAGTCCTGCTTTTGACTTCCAAAAACATGCCCATATCGTCTCGTGGAAGGTCTGCAATACTGCGACTCCACAATGGCTCCGAGATGCCTAGCAGCTCACGGACATGTGCTGAGATTGCCTGCAAAGGAGACAAAAGAGCGACTGATCTCCATTATGAAACGCTTATAGATCATCTACTCATCTTCTATCCTTATTCAAGGATGTCATGAAACTATAATGTATTTATTATGGTTACTTATATAATAGTTCTAACAAATCTAATGAAGTGTGGCACGTGTTTGATTTTGGCTTCTAAATGCATCTGATCTTCATAAGATTTCCAAAAGTCATCCAACCCAGCATGTTTCATCACAGTGTAATGAATGTGGTGGGGTGTTTTATCACTAATGTCACAAGTGCACTTCACTTTGCTAGAGCAGACCATATCCTCAACTAACTGACAAGGAGTCAAATGGAGTGGGTGAAAAAAGTGTGAAATGAGTGATTCTGTTAAACATAAGGGGAACTCTGAGAACTCGGGCTGATTTTGGGCAGCTTCAGATTTGTGCTAGATAGTCAGGCTCCCTGGGAAGGATTTGATGAATAGTAAGGAGGAGAGAGGGAGGTGGTAGATGCAGAAACGTCCTCAGGAGCACAGAAACAGAGAGATGGGAACTTAAGGTGGAGAATAAGCTGGAGCTTTATGTGTGGTCTTTTTCATAAACATCAGTTAGTTCATAACTGCATTTCTAAGTAACAGTACTTGCAACCTACAGAAACAAAGATAAGAAACTTCTTTTATCTAGGTAGAGTCTTAAAAGCAATGTATTTCAGGCTATGCAGAATGTGGATGTGGTACATGATGTTTTCTTACCTTCATATGCTCAAAGTCAGTGATTCCTAATCGTGGCAAATAATGACAGTTGATGTAAATCAGCTTTTTGCCTGTGATGAAATTCTCGGTAAAACATGCCTGTGAGCAGTTCAATATACAATAACAACATAATATAAAAACATGACTTTATGTAGGTTATTGCTTTAATTAATCAAAGGTAATGTAAGGCTAATTTTCCAAGCAATAAGGAAACATTTGTGTGCTTATCTGTGGTCTGTATTTACGTTTGCTTTAATGCAATGTCTTTATTTTGCATTGTATTAAGTTGAAAAGGCGTGAGCACACTGCTGATGTTTATGAAAAGAAGACTGTTTTCTTTTCCACGTGATGCTGGCCAAGCATAACTGGACAGTGATGACAAAGCGTTATTAAAGGAAAGCTGCCCAGACTTTTTAACAAGAGGGGGAAATACAGGCATTTTCAAAGAACTATGGCCTGTGCTACATTTTAAAAGCACAAATAGCTTATCATGGGTTTATCGTTAACCTCTAACGAAGGCTAAAGAAAATCTGAAACTGTGTGGTAAAATATGATGTTTGTATATGACATATGATACACAGCTAGAGGCCCAAGGGGTCTATGCTCAGAATAACCTCATTTTATTTTCAAGCGCGAGACTAAAGGCCTAGACTAGTCTATGCCATCATCCTAATATTAGTAAATCTCTAGATGAGTCGTTTTAAAACGACTTGCTATAATTTACCTTGTACTGGGGAAATCCGAGTGATTCTATCCACTTCTCTACGTCCTGACAGCTCCACTGAAGGAACGCCATTTGTGCCTTGTTTGTCGTGTTGCCATGGCAACAGTTCAGCCAATGAAAATAAGTTTTTAGGGAAGTTAATTTGCATATCATACTGAAGGCCCGGAAGAGAGAGTGATTTAAAAAAAAACCAAACAAACTAATAGTAATAATTGGGGTATGAATTGAAAAATGCAAATATAATTCTAAAGTTATATCATAAAATGGGAGACTGTGCAGGTTTTAATAGAGTATTGCGTATTGCGTTCATAACCGGCAGTTCCAGCCCAGCTGTCTCCTACATTGAGCAGCTCTTAATTTAATGTAGCTGTGTTGGGGCTTCATGTTGCGCCGGGGCTTAATTGCGTCCATGCATCACCAGCCGCTAGACGTTCATTCATTCATTCATTCATTCATTCATCAAGCCTACATATTTTTCCTAGATAATTATTGATTTTAGGGATTAGGAAAGGTTCATATTTCATCCAGATCATATATTTTACAGCGTTCGTAGTGGATTTAATTTAGGCATTAGGCGGGCTGTGATCATTGCCAGAATCAATCAACCATGCTCAGTCTCAGTCTCAGTACAGCATTTAGTAAATCTAGAGAATAATGAATCCATAATGTATTCTGAAATTACGTTCAAAATAATATGAACAACTATATTTAGCTATTATTATTATTATTATTATTATTATTATTATTATTATTAGACTCTAGCTCATTTTCTGCATCATATTCTCCATTATTTGAAGGCCTATCTGTGCTTATCTGTGCTCCAAATATCTGTAATTTCTTTATTCACATTTAAACCTGAAGTTGGTGTTGCCTAAACTAGAAAGTGGTTTGTTTGTTTGTTTGTTTGTTTGTTTGTTATCATGAACCTGCCACTAAGTCTCTGGAAATACTTGAAAACAGGATGGGGAAAACCCAGAGGTAGAAATAATAGTGAATGTGAGTGTATATGGCTCTTTGTGTCTGCGTTAGTTGTGCAAGAGACTGGCAGCTTGCTCAGTGAGTACCCCGCCTCTCGCCCGAAGTCAACTGGAATTGGCTCCAGCTTCCCTGCGACCCTTAACGGATAAGTGGTATAGATAATGGATAGATATACAAGTGTTATTTTCTGTAGACAGCTGTTCATATCAGGAGGAAAAGGAGTTCATGTCTAATGGCCCATATAGACATGAATTAATCATATTTATGCACCTGAGGGTACTAGTTTTGCAAGTCTTGTACAAGCCATTTGGTGTATACATATCTTGATTAATCTATTTAATTAATTTCATGACTGAAAAGACTAAGCAATTACTAGACCTCTAAGCATGAAATTAGCTGTTAGACAAATGGTCACTTCTGTTAAGGATCAAAATTACTTAATCATCATATAATGTTATATTAGTTTCATATGTATTTTTGGCTCTTATGAGTTGCTTTTGTGTTTTCATCAACATGTTATGTGTATGCATATGTGACCTAATATGATGGGACTCCCCTTTGCTTCAGGAACAGCCTGAATCCTTAACAATATGGATTATTCTTACATGATTAAATTTTTTTTAATTTTATCAGTTAAGTTGTTTGCGAAGATTATTTTTAGCACATATTCATACTTCTGAATATCTTGGTTCTTTCTCAAGCCAATTCAATTGATTTAGGTCTGTGGACTGTATAGGCCAGGAGTTTCAGTAATATTTGTCAGGTGAAGCCCTTTAACCAAAATTATTTGACTTAAGTTTCCCTTGAGGTCTAGTGGACTAATGTTAGGTGAAATGAATGTAATACATGGTATTTTTAGCAGGTTTCTTTTCACTTTGCAAAATATATTATAATTATTTTTAGTATTATAAATATGTAATTTAATCTGACATTGACATTAAAAGTCTTATGAACCTTCTACATCTTCTTACCTAGCATGCAGACCATAAACAGTTCAGTTCTGCGCAGTTATATCCCGTCTCACTTGTAAGTTGCTTCCAATAAATAGTATATATACTAATAAAATAATACTAATAAAGTAATACCTTTATTTCTATGGCACTTTTCAAGCCAGGTGGCACAGAGTGCTTTACATCATGATAAGATAAAATATAAGAAAATGCAGTCCAGAAAAATATTCAAATAAAAGGAAGATATAAGGAGTCAAAGAATCAAAGGAGTCTACAAAGGCTGAATCTGAAAAGTGTGCTTTTAAATGAGAATTAAAAGTTGTTACTGAGTCAGCTGACCTAATGCTTGGAGGTAAGCTGTTCCACAGAGAATGCTTTATCACCTTTTGTCTTTAGTCTGGACTTTGGAACAGCAAGTAGGTCTTGGTCAGATGATCATAGAGATCTAAGTGATCAGTGCAATTTTAAATAAATTCTGAATTTAACTGGTCTCCAGTGAAGTGAGGCCAAATTGGGGTAATATGTTCACAAATGTCAGATGATAATTGTGTAATTGTTACCTGTCTGTGAATGAATTGAGCAAGTCTCCTCTCTCATTAGGAAAATCTACAGCTATCATTCAAAGAGCCATAAAATATTCGTATACTTGTATTATTATCTGAAGTGATTAAATTGGATAATTTTGTCAACGAGGATGCTGGATTCAAACATCCATAAGCCTCCAGTCTTAAACTGTTGGACATCACAACTCCACCTGCGGGTGGAGAATAGAAGAATAGCCAGTTGACCTAACATGCATGTCTTTGGGAGGAAATTAGAGCACCCAGAGGGCAATAAAATGCCACACAAAAGGCCCTAGTTAGCCTGCAGGTTCAAACCCAGAACCTCCATGTTGTGAGGCAACAGTGCTAACCACTCCATCACCCGTCTGTCCGAACTAATGATAATTCACCATTAGTATAAGCTGAAATGTATATTTGTGACAGCTTTGTGATTTTCAACACCTTTACCCTGATGACGGCAGTGGTAGCTTAGTGGGTAAGACGTTGGACTAGTGCTCGGAAGGTCATGAGTTCAAATCCCAGCACCGCCAAGCTATCGCTGATGGGCCCTTGAGCAAGGCCCTTAACCCTCAACTGCTCAGTTGTAAGTCGCTCTGGATAAGGGCGTCTGCCAAATGACATAAATATATAAATATAAATATATGACTGAAGGCATATTTCCATGACACCATTCTCAGTAGGTGTGTAATTAATAACATTAATAGGCTATATAAAGTTTTAATGACAATAATCCAGGTGGGATGAATATGGGGAGTGCTTTTTTCCCAAAAGAGATTATTTTTGTCATTGTTTTAAATCCTTTCTGCGTCTCACTTCAAATTTCGAAGTAAGAACTTCATTTCCCATAATTCCATTGGGTTTATAGCGTCGCCATTTTTTATGTTCGTTGTTGTTTATCATATAGTTAATATTCACTGAAATAACCAAAGTAGCAGAAATATATATATATATATAATTTTTATTATACTACTAATAACACGAATTAGGAATAATTTCAGTAGCTTTGAGAATGTGTTGATTAAGTGGGCGGGATCATGTGGGTTCAGCTGTAGCTGTCAATCAAAGCTTCATCCGCGATGAGTTTGCCGACTCGGAGTTTTCTGTGTTTGTGCCGCTAAAATTATCCCCACGGAGTCAGCTAGTTTCATTTTACTACCTAGAGTTTAGACTGCAGTGTAGTACAGCAGAAGAGTGCTGCTTGTAGCTAATTATTTCTAGCTATCTAGCCATGCCATAGTAGCATTTGCTAATGTTTACAGTGAATAAACTACACACACCCAGTTAACAACAACTCGCTAGGCAACAGTGACGCATGATGTTTTGGTCAGCATAATAGCACTTAAATTATAAACCACACACACTCCTTCTTCCTGGGAGCAGTGTCGATAGTTTGTACCTGGATGTAGTTTATTTACAACTTAAACCGAAAATGCTGCGCGAGCCGGGAGACGTGGGACGTCATGCCAGGGACATGAGCAGGGTTAGCTGCAGGTTGCTCCATGGCTGTTTTACAGACAATGAGGATTATACACAGGTAAGTGCACAGAAAATGCCCTCACTTCTTCATGCACTTCTGCACAGGATCATCTCATCAGCATGCAGGACCTGCTCGTTCAACTGTAAAACTACTAATACAAAGTAATAAACACACAGAAACGCTATTATGGACTAGTATGATGCGGTATAGATAATGGATGATGTTTTAGAATTAAAATGAATTTTTACTGTCCAGAAGTCTAAGGCAGCCTATTTTTAAGTACAAAATTTGTTACAGTGTTTGATATTTATTTTATGAATCCTGCATCATTGAGGCAGTACAAAAACATTGTAGGTTTCCTAAACATTAATTTCCCAAACAAGCACGGTATACACATAATGTCAAATTTTAGTGGAAAGTTAAGGAATAAAAAGAATGAAATAATATGTGGTGAGTGGGTCTGTGGAGTGTATTTATTTAATTTCCCAGTTAAAAATATGATAAAGGAAGTTGATGATTCAGTTTGGTCATTTATTCCACGTCAGAGCTGTTCCTCTTAGGAAAAACCCACTGCAAGTTCATGGAACAAAGCTTAAGTAACCTGATGTATGGGAAGAGGACAATGGATCAAGGACAAATTTAAGAGTTTTAAGAAATAATAAAAGTCACCCTTTTTGTGAAATGACCCAAGTCATTTTTTTTTAGCACAGCAGTTTCTTTTGAGATTACATTTAATGCCATATTGCTACATCCATATCAAGATTGTCACCTAATTGCACATGACTTCCAGCTGGAAAGTGCTACCTTATTCACATGCTTCTCTGACTCACCTTTAGCTACTTTGAAAGTGTTTTGAATAGAAACCACCAAACATCATTTCCATATGAATGTACATCCTTGGACTGAAGCGTACATCAGTGGCTATTACAAGGTTATAAGCAAGAAACCCCATACATGTTTAATAAATTATAACTGACTTGCTTATTAAAAGATAAAGTGTTAAGTGGCGCTATACAATTTTAAAATACTAAGTAATAGAATCTATTTTGAACACTATACCTCTAGTGTTTTTACTTTATATTTTAAAAATGACGTGCCATGTCTTGGGTTCAAGTGTATAGCAGTGTTTAATGTTCATTCTTTTGTCAGCTTCCAGATAATTGATTTTGTAGGTTATAATCAATAAATGTTTTTTTTTTTAATGCATGTTAAAAACAGTCACACAATTTTATGTTGTGAACATAAAAACGCAGAGCGAACTCATGAGGTTTGCTTGTTTCTAAATACGTATTATTCAAACTCACCAGGATGTGAAGTGACCAGGAAATTTGTGCGTGATTCGTCTACCATATGACTTTAACACCTTACTAAGACACTTGAAGTGTTTTTTTCACTTTAATATGTCACCCATTTGTATATGATATACATAATGTATATAATTCCTTACAATGTAGTTATATATTATATATCATAAAATTAGCATGTGTTTTTATATGTACCTTAATCACCTTAATAAAAAAAAAAACTTTTCTTTTTTCTTTCAGAAACTTGTTTTCTTCTTGTAGGTTTGAGATTTGTAAAAGTAGGTTAGAAGCTGTAATTTATGAATGAAATAATGGCTAAGCTATTTGTCAGATTTCTAACCCTAATTGAAGTTCCTATAAACAATTAGTTTCAAATCTGTCAGTTAAATGTCATGCCAATACCATGATGCATGAAACTAGTTTGCTGCAGTAGAAGTGTGAGGTTCTTTCTGTGTCTGATTACATAATATGGTGTAACATGCTCGTATATAATCAGCTGAAAAATCCATCCTTGCACTTACTCGGTGACACTGTTGTGGGTGTGGCTTTGAGTTGATTTATAAGGAGCACTAGACTTTGTGTGCTTGACTTTTCTTTTTGCTTTCTAAAAGCTTCCCTAGAAAGAGAGTTTGCTGAAGGATTTCAGAGAGCATGGCTCGTATGCTCCACTTGCTCTTTTTCTGGCTTTTGGTGAGAGATTCAGAGTCCCAGGGTTATGTGGGCAGTGGACTGGATCTTGGGGCAAGCATTGAAAGGATTTTGCCCTCCGTGACTCATCGTACCAACACTAGTCGGATATTCTATGGAATCATGTTTGATGCTGGGAGCACTGGAACACGGATCCATATCTACGCCTTTATTCAGAGAGAGCCAAGTGAGGGGTTTATCAGTTTTCTTTCCCTATTAGCTGGACTGAAAGAAAATATTTTTATTCTTAAGTGCCTCATGTTTTTCTGTGTGAATGTTAAGTATAACTTTTGTGTCTTTCTGCTTGCTTTTTAGACCATCTCCCCATTTTAGATAATGAAATGTTCCAGTCTGTGAAGCCTGGTTTATCCGCCTATGCTGACATGCCTGAAAAAGTGAGTAAACCCTTCACGTACTGAGGTTTACATGTTGACTCTTTCTACTATGTCAGGTTAGTAAAGTGAGCTCTTCAGGGGAACTAAAATGTGTGTCAACTGCATATATCTCAATCACAAGTAAGCTAACGTAAGGGATTACACACAAAATACATAAATAACGCATGCCTGCGGGGTGATGCGACACGAGGCAGAAGTCCCCCCAAAAATTACTTTTGTAAAACAGCATAGTCTTGAGTGTGTTATTCTGCTTATTCCACAGCAATTTCCAAAAATTACAATGTTTAAATTTATGAATAAACAACACATTTGCCAATTTTAGCAGTTTATAGTTTGATTTAATGTTGTGGACCATCCAAAAACGAGTTAATTCCTGCAATAATCAGTCTCCATTTAGTATTAGTCTTAAATGATGTGGAGCATCCTCTGTAAATGTGTATGAGCTGGTACAATAGCGTATTAGAACGGGCGCATTAATATTAATGTACATGTTACAGCCGGAAAATAATGCACACCTGCTGACCAATCAGATTTGAGCATTCAACAACACTGTGGTATTTAATATCTGGTTATCCCAAAAGTAAAAAAATTGCATTTAAAGATTTAGATACTGGCTACATGCTGTTTCAATTTGTATATAATTTAGCAGGTTATAACTAAAATGTAAAAAATAATAAATATGACCATGAAAAAAAAAGTCTATCTTTATTCTAAGCTGATAGCTGTGTTTGGCTCTGCATGTGTTCATACAGAAAGCGTAGGCAGGTTTAGGTAAAAGATGTTTAGGTTTTCCTAAAGCACAGTTATTAAAATATGTTTTAGGCAGAAGAACCTCATTTTGGGCTTAACCACAGTTTGTCATTTTTGGCAGTTTGCCAGAATTCAGTCATAGATATTCAATTGGGTGCTCTTTATTTCATAAAGTAAGATTAGGTGACACCAAAAAAACTTCTTGAATTGGTATAGTTAGGAATTTTCTGGTTTTACTGCTGTTTCCAGCTCTTTTGAAGTACTCTGTAAAGTTTCATTAACAGAATTAACAGTTTTATTGTTCTGTACAGCAAAGGGTTTTTTTCTATCAGGAGCAACAAAAATAAATGTATAAATATAAACAGTTTATAGGCTATTAAATTATAATTATATTATATTATATATTATTAATATATAACAATATATTATAATAATATAATATAATAAAGTATATTATATTATATTATATTGTATTAAATTATATTATATTATATTGTATTATATTATGTACAGAAGAACAACTAGCTTTCTTGGCTTAATCTTTTTGTAATAATTTTATTAGCCTAGATTAAGTGTTAGTGAGTTCTGAGGCCCCAGTCTCTAAAGATTTGTAGGCTTGTATACTTCACTTATGTGTGTGTGTGTGTGTGTGTGTGTGTGTGTGTGTGTGTGTGTGTGTTTGCCAGTCTATAAGTGATTGTTAGTAGTTGTACTGTTTATTTTGGTTTTAAGGATGTTGGCAGATGAGTCACTGTAAGTCCTCAGGCATATGAGTCCTAGAGAATGACTGTAAAACAATTCCTTAAAGAATGGAAGTGCCTGTTCATAAAAATAAATATGACTGTTGCAAAAAAAGTACTACTCAGGTGTGTGTGTGTGTGTGTGTGTGTGTAGGCTGGTGACTCAGTGAGGCAGTTGCTGGAGTTTGCCAAGAGCACAGTACCTCATGTGGAATGGAAACGAACCCCGGTGATGCTGAAGGCTACAGCAGGACTCAGGATGCTGCCACCTGCCAAAGCTCATGCACTTCTACAGGAGGTAAAGTAGGAACTAGTTTCTAGTTTGTATTCTAGTTATCGGGTTTTGCACTGTGGTCCTAGCTGTTCTTTTGACTTTGATTAAAAGGGACTGAGGTATATTTGTTTGTTTGTTTGTTTTTTAAATCTTGCACTGTATGTTCTCCATCAGGTTCAAGATGTGTTTGATGATTCTCCATTCTTTGTGCCTGCTGAAAGTGTGAGCATAATGAATGGAACAAGTGAAGGTATGTTGACTTTGGCCCAAACAGATTGGCTTTCTTAAGCCTTTAAATGTGTGTTGAAGATGACGGATTAAAGATGTGTAGTCAGAAAAACAAACCAAAGGTACCATTCAATTCTAAAAACAGGCTGTGCTCATGGATGAATCCTAAACATCACCACTGATGTCATGGAAATGTTTCAGCTGTAAGAAGCATGGATTATCTAAATTGTGGTTTAGTTTTGATTAGACAGCAGTTTGACAATATCTGTTAGTGTATTAGTGTTATTGAGCATTGTCTGGTTGTATAACACTGCTGTTATGTGATCTGGCATATTAAGCTGTGGATTCTGTGGCCAGTTGAAGAAATGTTTTTCACACACAAATATACTCGGATGGCATTTAGTGTGACTTAATGCATAAAGCCAATCAGGTAAACAACTTTCTATGCAAGAAACTTGTTTTCTCCATCATAACAGGATAGAAATATAATTACACTGCACAACAATTTTTTTGGCTTCCTGAAAGGTTTTTGCTGATTGTGACAGGTACCTACTGGGTTGCACAAATATAGTTTTGGTTTTACTGCATCA
>JAQQZR010000020.1:6985002-7004701 GCA_030068235.1 Notoglanidium macrostoma
TGTCTATTTCTCAGAGTTCCTACGTGATGCAGTAAAACCAAAACTATATTTGTGCAACCCAGTAGGTACCTGTCACAGCAAAAACCCTTCAGGAAGCAAGACTTTCCCAAAAAATTGTTGTGCAGTGTAATGAACTTTTAAATATCTTACCATTGAGATTCACATGACAAATTAAAAATTATTTTGAAGTGAACCTGATGTGTTGATTCTGTATACTTTGTATACTCTATACATTCAATATATTCTATTCAAATAAATATTTGGCATACTCAGTGTACTCTACACTTGCAACTCTATCAAAGAATGTAAAGTATTGTACTCTGTTCAAGAATATTTATAATATTAATATAAAAATGAATACAATGTAAAGCAGTTGTATGTACTTTGACCTTACTGAGGATCAAAGTGTTATGGTTTAAAATTTTAAAGTCAAAGAATTGACATTATAGACTTTTATCATTCTTGTGCTGTGGTATATATACAGCAGTGTGTTATATGTACAACACACAGTCCTTTCCAAAAGTATTGAAACAGCAGGGCCAATTAATTTGATTTTGCTATACATGGAAGACATTTGGATTGAAATGAAAAAATGAATATGAAAATTACAGATCAGAATTACTTTCCTTTATTTACATCTATAAGTGTTGAACAACTTAGAACATGGCGCCTTGGTGGCCACCCAATGGTTATGTGAGCAAAGGTATTGGAACAAGTAGTCTTAACGTCAATGACATTTAATATTTGGTTGCATATCCCTTGCTTGCAATAAGTGCATCAAGCCAGGAACCCACTGATATCACCAAACTGCTGTTTTGTGTTGCTTTTCAGCCTCATAGCACAGCTTCATTCAGTTGTTGTTTGCTCTGGTGGTTTTCCCCATCAGTTTGCTCTTCAGTAGCTGAAGTGTTGCTTGGCTGACCATACGAACACGCTCTTCTGCATTCCAAGTTAGCCAGCTGTCCCACTTTCCCAACTTCCATCTCACTGTCTCTGTCTGAGCCAGCAAAATGGTGAATGCCAAACCACGGATTCATAGTAAGCTTTTAAATTTGTTTTCTCAGATGAAGGATCTCCTCTCTGAGAGACATGTTTTCATTGAGAGCTCGATGAGAGCCTAAACGTAGTCAAGGTCCTCGGGGATTGTACCAGCCTCCTTGCCGTGTGTGTCATCCTCCGCCAGTCTCACTCAGAGAAATTGTTCCACTCAAACAATGGAACCTATCTCTACTTTAACATTCGCTGCCCTTTCTCAGAGTCTGACTCATGAACTTCCTTTTTTTCAATGCCAGCTGCAAAATAAGGTACAGGGACTAACTGAAAAGTTCTCCCTCTATTAATTGTTTAACCCTCTGGAAGCCAAGACCAAAACATTATTTAGATGATACTACACTTGATGTTCATCAGCAAAATAGGTTTATACAGTAAAAAAAAACTGAGCCCCATTGTAGATATGTAGATTCGATGTTTCTCCTGAGAAACGCTGGCTTCCAGAGGGTTACAAAATCAATCTAACAGGGCAACAAGAAATAGCGGACAGGCCCGTGTTCAATATTTTTGATCACTTGAATATGGACGAGTTCAAGCAAAAGGTGCAATGCTCTAACTTGTTTAACACATCTAGATAGAATGGATAGAGAGATAGAATATCAGGAAATGAAAGCTGAAATTCTGATCTATCATATCATGCTCTTTATTTGATTTCAAACCAAAACTGGCCTTGCCATTGCAACACTTTCATTAGGGGACTGTATGTTCCACGGCGTACACATTGGGACTGTGCTTATCTCACTTTTTCAGTGCATTGTAAAAAAACATAGTTTGTTATAGAAATGTCATAAGTTTTGACATGAATTTTACATTTCTGTATCAATAACTGTCTCATACTTCACGTTCACACGTTAATACACTGCATTTAGGTTTTTTTTCACCACCATGTTGCATCTTAAACATAAGAGTTAATGTGTTAAAGTTATGTTCATTAATCCGGTCAAATCACGTTATTCTTTCAGTATGCTGAGGTGCAGTACACCAGGCCAAACGGATGCGTCAGGACAATTAACCTCAACAGCACATACGCTCTTCTGCAGCTCCCGAACCCGTGACCTGAAGTAACTTGAAGCGACCCCATGTAGAACAACTCACGCATCTGCAGGTTTGAGCCCAAATACATGGATTTCACATGAAGTCAGGGTCAGCCATGGCCTAAAGGATAGAGAAGTGAATTTGGGACTGAAAGGTTGCTGGTTCAATTCCCTGGACAGAGAACATCACTTTCCCTTCCCTCTGCATCCATGGCTGAAGTGCCCTTGAGCAAGGCACCTAACCCCAAAAACTGCTCCCCGGGCACTGTAGAACTGTCCACTGCTCCAGGTACGTGTTCACTGCTTGGATGGGTTAATCTTGTGATGTCTGAATAAATTTAGTATTAAAATACTTGTACAAATTTATATACACATATACATATATATATATATAGAGAGAGAGAGAGAGAGAGAGAGAGAGGATGTCTGGGTGCGTGTGTTTCTCTTAACCTGGGAAAGAAATGGCACCAGGATGCACTATGGGAAGAAGGCAAGCCAGTGGAGGCAGTGTGATGCTCTGGACAATGATCTGCTGGGAAACCTTGGGTCCTGGCACTGTTCATGGCAACAGTATTCCCTAATGGCAGTGGCCTCTTTCAGAGGGATATTACACCCTGCCACACTGCAGATCCATAAGGGACTGGTATATAGTGTACATATGTATATATGTGTGTGTGTGTGTGTGTGTGTGTGTGTGTGTGTATCTCCATGTTTTCTTTTGGATGCAGTTTAATTAATGTAGACCTAAATCCATAAGACTAAAATGTTTATTATCTGAAAAAATATGGTCTGTCTTGCCAGTGGGGAAAATATTTAGTACCTTTTATGGGACGCAATGAAATGCCACATTTTAGGAATTTAATTTAGGCATCTAATAGAAATATTGCTTTTTCCTTTACAATATTAAATTTGTGAAATCTCCGTACAAACAGCTCTGTGCCTTACTGAGCACGAGTACATTAAGTTTCTGCACTGAAGACAGTTGCACTTACACTGGGGGGAAAAGTCTGACAGATGTGTCATTGCCTACTCTCACAGGCCAGCAATTTAACACCCTATCAGTCAAGCGGAGCTACAGTGGAAGTTTATCAAATTCATAGGGTTTTTTTTTTTTTGCCAGCACCATTGCTTATCCATGATGAATTTCTAATGTCACCCAAATATTTTTAACATTTTGTGAATCAAATAAAGGACTTGGTCATCATGAAGGCATGTGCCCCACCAAATGCCACAAAAATGACTAGAATATTCCAGGTAAAGATAAACATATAAGGACATAAACCACATGATAATATGCAAGTGATTCTGATAGAGATCTTATGACTGAATTAATTAGTTGCTTTGAATATCTCTGGGATCTCTCTGGTTGCTGATGGTTGGATTTTCCATTGATGATGCTTATCTTTTGTTACTTTTGTAACACATCTTTAATGCATCTATACTGCTGCGTCTATGCTTATTTAGTCCTGAGTAACAACAGGAGAAAAACTTTTTTTTTTTTCACCTTCTGTAACAGTAAGAAACTTGAGTTCAGTTGATTATGGCGAATGTTTTACAGATTGTTCACATCATCTGTGCTTCTGAAGGCAGTGGACCAAAATGCAGCTTTTGCTCTTTTTTTTCCCCTTGACCACAAAGCAGATAATGACATAAAATAATGTCATGTACATGAATGCAATTCTTAATAATCCTTTTATTTACAAATACTACTAGAGCAATGCCACCACATCCTCCCCATAACTGTGAGCTCCAGCTGTCATGCTGACCAAGTCATGAGGTGGAGACAGAACCACTATGGGGTCTGCAGGACCTGCAGCACAAAAAGACAAAACTCATAGATAATAGATTATTATAGATAGCTCATAGATAATAGACTACTGGAAGGCAGTGCATGTTCAGACAGACAGTGCGTACCTTGTGCCCTCAGCATGGCATGATGAAGGTTAACGGGCTCCACAGTCGTCATAGTTACCATGGAGTCAGTGCCAGCACCATCAGCTTCCAGCAAGCTGCTATGAGTCAGCGCCTCGCCTGTCAATCAAAACCCAGAACTACATCTGATAAAGTGAAAAGATCTCCCGCCTAACATTTCTTTTCCTCTTCTGTGATTCACCTGCACTCAAGCAAATTGTCAATGTGTAGCAAATAGGTGCAGCAGATATCCGTAACAGCCTGCTGTAACTGCTGTGAAAGACTACAGCTTCAATAATAATCATATTACACAGTCATATCTTGTTACCTGTTTCTCTGCTTTCAGATGCGAGTGAGTCTTCTCCGTGTCGCTTCCTCATGTGGACGTTTCTGCTGCCGCTCTGAGAGAACATCTTGCCACATATGGAGCACTGATGGGGCTTCTCCCCTGATAACGCAAAATCAATGTTATTAATCCAATTAGAATGTGAGCTAATTATGCTAAGCTGGTATCTTGTTTAGTCAGATCTGATTTAACATCAAGCTTTAGGTTTCCCAAAGCAATAACACAATGCTGTGCAAGGTTAGCACTATCGCCTCACAGCAACAACAACAACAACAAAAAACAGTTCTGGGTTTGAACCGGACAGCCGTCTGAGGCCTTTATCTGTGGAGTTTGCATGTTCTCCCTGTGGGTTTCTCCTCCGGGTGCTCCGGTTTCCTCCCACAGCCCAAAGACATGTGACTGGCTACTCTAAGTTGCCCGTAGGTGTGAATGTGAGTGCGAATGGCTGTTCGTCTCTGTGCTGGCCTTGCAAGAGTTTGGCAGCCTGCCCAGGGTGTACTCCATCTCTCACACGAAGTCAGATAAGCAATATATATAATGGATGGTTGTATTGATGGATGCCATGTAAAGGCCTGTCCTGAACATAAAACTGATATGAACTATCCATGTCCACTTCCCGTGTCTGTTTCTCATCACAAAATAGTACCTGAGAATGTTCTTTGGATGTTGTGGAATGGTGAATAGTGATGGGCAGAATATCACAGAAAGTAATTTTCCTCGACATGGAATTCAATAAACATGTTCACAGCTTATGTTTTGTTCAAATGTGTGTAACAGCGTGTACCTAATAATAGAACAGCGAGTTTGTTCTAATGGAAGAGAGCAACCCAAACTTCCTTTGGCTATAGTTGCAGTAGTTGATATTTTTTTATTCCTTACCAGTACAAAAAACCTGGAAAATATGCAGAAATCTAAATAAACTAGAAGGGCACACAGAAAGCACAGACTCCAGTCGAATCTCCTATTACATGCAAACCAGCAACCGCAACCACGTCCAACGTCTGGATGCATTTCCAATGGAGAAATCATATTTCTACCATGGTTATGTTTTGTTACTATTCAACTTTACTGGATTTTAAGATGTATGGTGGTGTTGAGTGCAGACTTCCGCCAAGGCCAAATGCTGTATCTTGCAACGTTTAGCAAAAGTAATTTCGTAGAACTGCCCTGTGACCCAGATCTGCTCCAAAATGCAACGTGTTCTTCCCCGGCCCATGTCAAACCCTGCCACAAAGTTTCATGGAAATCGGTTTGGAATATTGTGAGCAATCCTGCTCGTCAGCAGACAAACAAGTCTAGTACTCCTTGTTACTAATTTGTATGCCAGAAGTACCCTTAAAATATACTTCAACACAAAGCTATGGACGCTGGTTTATTTAAAAAAAAAAAAAAAAAGAAAAAAAAAAAAAAAAGAGAGGCTTGTGAGGGAATGACTGTTTATAGTTGCTATAAGATAAATGAAAACATGAACTAAAGTGTTTTACAGGCGAGCTGCATCATCAAAATGCAACTATAGATAAAAAGTGTGTGTCATTCGTTAATATGTAAAGAATTTACTTGGTGTTATAGGAAAATAATCAACTTTGGTGGGGTATTTATTTTCCTATAACAGCATGCACATAATTGTATTTGTGATATGGAAACTGGAGGATGACCAAACACAACATAACTACAGCACTGTATAATACAAAATGTGCTGAACATATGAGAGAGCACTTACTTACATGCATTATATGTTTTAAACATAAATGAAACGAGATATTAGAAAATGTTCTATTTTAGAAAAAAGCAATACCGAAGCTAATACAATCACAGTTCAAATAAATGTTACAAACGCTGGGCACCTGTGTGTGTGTGAGATAAAATGTAAACTCACCCGAGTGAACTAGCATGTGTTTACGGAGACTGGAGTACTCTGCAAAAGAACGCCCACAGTTGTCCATGTCACAAAGAAAGGGCTTCTCACCTGACACACATGGCAAGAGGGAAAGAAAAAAAAAAAACCACACTGTGTGTGTTAATGTTAGTGAATAAAAGTAGAAAATCATTTTGCACCAACCATCAATAACTTATATAAAACCTATAAGAGATCAAACACAGTGGACTGGTAGATAAACAAACTGGTAATATGGCCAAGTTAAAGTAAAAGAAAGCAGTCTTATTTGGTTGCGTTTATTGTTCTACTCCAGTCATCCATCTACTTGCTGGCAATCAAATGACATGCTTTCTTTCCAGCGCTGGGTACAACAGCTTTCCCCCCTCATGTTTCTTCTACTTTATTTCCCTCACAGATTCATGGAGATCACAGTTACAGTCTTTTACAAAACATGTTTTATTTTACTGTAGACTAAACTAAGTTCTCAGAATTTGAAGTCTATAATGAAGATGCTTACCAGTATGTGTGCGTTTGTGGTTCTTCAGATTACCAGCAGTGGTAAACTTCTTGCCACAATTCTTCTCGTTACAGATGAAGGGCTTCTCACCGTTGTGTGTCCTCATGTGGACCTGCAGTCTCTGTAGAACATAAAAGCTCTTCCCACAGCCCTCAGCGCCACAACGGAAAGTGCGGTCATTCCTGAAGTATCACACACACACACACACACACACACACACACACACACACACACACACACACACAAAGTATTATACACTCAATGCTATCAGGTAAAAGCTGAACAGTCATTAGCGGTAAGAAAGCTCTGCATTGTTTGGGGGAGAATAAGACTTGCACAGTGCTCACATACACTTTATTTTACAAATCTGTCACTTTTACACCAGAATAAACCTACATGTCATGAACCACAGGCCTTTCTGTTCAAGTCAGTTTTGT
This sequence comes from Notoglanidium macrostoma, assembly GCA_030068235.1. Classification (NCBI taxonomy): domain Eukaryota; kingdom Metazoa; phylum Chordata; class Actinopteri; order Siluriformes; family Auchenoglanididae; genus Notoglanidium; species Notoglanidium macrostoma. Next base: position 6,992,174 of record JAQQZR010000020.1, read on the forward strand.
GAGTTACACATGCAGTTTAAACAATGCTGAACTGGCAGCTGTAAGCTTCTCTTACTCTGATCAATAGCTGTACAGCTACAATGCAAAACTGTAGAAGGAAGCTTTGTACACCGGTCTCGTCTTTAACTGCAGTCAAGGGAAAACTGTTGCAATTTCATTTTTGGCAAGTTTTCAGTTCCTGAAACACCTTCCTTCACCCACCTGTGTGTTTTCAGGTGGTATTTCAGATGAGCAGGCCAGGTAAAAGTGCGTTGGCAGTTCTCATAAGGACACCTGAGAATCTTCTCTGCAGATGTACGACCGTTTCGTGGCGGTGTCTCCTTTTTCGGCCCCTCCGGCTGGCAGCTTAGAATATGGTCGCCTGAGCAAGGAAAACGCAAAGGGGTTTATTATGATTTGCTGTGTGGGAATACACTACAGGGCAGGACAGTACTAACAAAGATTCTACGCAAGACAAAATCATTGTGACCAAGAAGAAAAAGGATATTACTGTTGCTACTAGCCCTGGCTTCCTTTGCCAGCTCAGCCCGAGTGGCAGCAATCAGGCTGTCGTGGGCAAGCTCTTGCACCCGTAGGTACCATGGAGCACTTCCGTCTGCACACTCCCCTGCTGAAATTTCCTCTTCGGCCTCGTCCACATCATCCTGCACAAACACCAGGGGCTCTGTCGAGGCTGCCAGCCCTTCATACAAAGCCGGTGATGACAGAGAGGAAAAAAAAGTCATTCGCATAACTCTCATTCTTATAACGCTTCTTTTTACTGAGAAGGTGATTTTTAAAAAGGTTGCTAATAATTAGATCCTCTGGTTTGGGCCATGTGCCAAACCATATAGTAATAAAATTGTAAACAGGAAGTCAGTACATTAATGGAGTCATGGGTATTTAGGTATCTTGGTGCATAGGATGCATTTTGGGGTGCAGCACTGAGTTTTCTCTGAATGTTATTACAACCACCAGACTCATTTGCATGGCAGACAAGGGCACAGAACAACACCCATAATCCACAGGTAGCATTCTAATAGCATTTTACCAGACAGACCAAATCTTACATCCAGCAGCTTTAAGGTCGAGTGCACACCACATGACTTCCAAAATCTCAGAATACCTTGCAACCGGTTGTTTGGTGTTACAGCAGTGTACACACTACATCAAGGCGCACACACTACACGATTCATCACCTGTAAAATCCCCAGGGAAACTTTTCTGAGCCCCAAATCCTGCTTTCTCATGAAAATACGAAAGAGCTTACAAGTATGTAACAGGACAAAAAACCCTCAGCTATATGTCACTGATCTCAGAGTGACTTGGATAACTCTTATTTTTATAACATAAATTATGAAAACCATATACATACTCAAACCAGGTAACATTTAAATGATACCTTTGGCAAGGGTGAGCAGAACATATGAGGTGCTGTCTGGTTGCTGGAGGTCGTGCAGAATTGCAGGTGAGGTTGGAGTTGGAGAGTGAGACTGGAGCTGCACTACCAGGGGGCTTCGCTCAGGTCCAAACTCTGACAACGATGGTGATGCTGCATGGCTAAGAGCACTCTCTATACACACACACACACAATCAAGAGACATGGGTTCATTATGCCATGGTACACAAAAGCAACTTAGGGCACATAGAAGTAATATAGAAAGAAAACTAATTATACAAACAAGTGGCACATACATAACATGCAGATGTTAATATAACTAGAGAAGATGTGCATGACGGCCTCCCCTAAACAGTACAAAACATCTACCACTGCATACCCGGAATGTCTAGCTGGCTGCATATGGAATTGTCTGAAGAGGGAAGGAGAGGTAGACACTGTGTTTTCGAATCCGATTCCTCCAACCCCTGACCCAAGGGTATGGAGGCGTTCTGCACAAACTCAACCAGCAGCTTCACAAAGATGATAAGAACAGAGTTATGTCGAAGAGCATGGCTTTCAAATATCATAGAAATGTCAGTATAAACGCTTTTGAGATAAGAAAGGTATGTTGTGTTTCAGAACCTCAGGTTTGGAATCAAGCTCATCAGAAAGCATGGATTCAGTCTTGTTTGTTCTGTGGTGAAGAAGAGAGCAAACATAACCAATTCCAGTTGGAAATGGAGTTGTAATTTATTTCTACTTGTGCAAACTTACCCGCTAAAGTGAACACGTGGACGACTGGATCAGAAATAGAAGATTATGGTCATCACATCACTGCTATGAAAGGCTTTTGGTCAGTCGTCCAAAAGACTAAAATTGAGTAAAAGTAAAAACAAAACGACGGATAATAATAAGTATAGTTTAGTGATGTGGTCAATCGTGTTTCACAATAAAATTGGGAATTTTTAGTGTTTGCTATTGAGAACTGAACTACAAACTTCTGATTTTAAAGTTGTGTTTTTAAAGCTGTGGTTCACGGCTCATTTAGGAAGAAACAACAACAACAACAACAACAACAACAACAACAAAGTGACGGAGGAAACGGCTCAGACAGCTTTCTTCATCCGCCCTTTGACACTTGGAGATACAGGAACATGTAGCCGGTTAGCTTAAAGTAACTATCAGGCTTTAAACCCAGTTTCACTTACTACTAGCCTAAAAGGATCGAATAACTAGCCTGAAATAAACTGTATTATACACACAGCGTTACACAAACTCAGGAAAACCCGTAGCTAGCTAGCTAGCTAAACTTTTGTCGGCGTTTTCTACATTGTAAGGAGCTAACTAGCTACCTATCTATTAGCTAGATTAGATTTTTTTTCCAGCTCACGTTATTCAGTGTAATTACCAATTATAGTTGAAAAATCCAGCTTATTCATAAACAATTCCTTGCATTTTGGTACAAAAGTGGATTTACAGCAACCCTACCTCCATCCGTTATGTTAAACAAGAACAACAACAACATCTCAAACAAAAAGCCGTGCCAAAATGTACTTCCGGGTTGCAACGTGAATAGTGGCGTGTCGCTCACGAATGAATCGGCTCTTTGAGTGAACCTTGAGAACCGACTCATATATGAGCTGTTTTGGTAGATATGGCTCTCACATGTACAAACAGAAAATTTGGTTATCCTTCTTACTCAGGTACTAGAGTAAGGCTGGAATCGCTACTACAAGTACTTAGTAGTAGTCTAGTGTAATGTTCTTCCTTTTTCTTTATGAGTCATTTTGTTCTGGCAGGGTTAAGAAGCCAGGAACTTGAATAATAATAAAAAAAGATTTTTACTTATCTACAGCAACGTTTTCTAATAACTATGGAACTTGAGCTTACATCTGTTATAAAAAGCTTCAAAAAAAAAAAAATCCACCATCTTCTAGCAGGGCCAAATCCCCTGTTTATTTTGTTGATGACCTTTTTAATGATAACTCGATGATACCAAGGGTGAATGGAACATACAAGTTGCTATCTGTTTGATGGAGGTCTTGCAGAATTGCAGGTGTGGTTGGTGTTAGAGAGTGAAACAGGGTATTTTGGTCTGGTCCAAAGTCGCTCAGTGATGGGGATGTTGTTAGAGTTTACATGAATAGGATAGATAGGAAAACGGAAGTCTCCATGAACATTGTAGAAAGACATTTGAGATTCAGTTCCAGAAAATGCACAGCTGCTTGGTTGTGGGTGTTAGCTATTAAAAAAAAAAAAAAAAAGCTATAAAATATAAAGACAATTTGTTTCAATATCGTCCTCAGAGTATGAGAATCTTAAAACAGTATTCTTAAAGTCAGTTTAAAAGCAATGATAGACCAGTATGGTCCTGTTTGGCTCAGAGCTCGCATCAAATTGTTTTGTATTTATGAGCCACACCTAATAAAGCTACACTGTTCTCTTCTCATAAAAATTGCATGAACGACTCACATCATCTCAGCCTCTCAGGTCCACTTACAGAAGCATTGCAAGTGTATTTGAAAGTTTGAAGTAAAATTCTTCAGGAATCTCATTTTCTTTTTACTTCTCAGCAACAAGACAGAAGCTGCTTTATGTTTTAAGCACCCTCTAGAGGCTTTAGTGGACATGGTGTAAATTGTAAGAAGTATAAGAGTTATGACGGTCCTGCACAGTTAGTCACCCCTACATCTGTGCCAGCGGTGCATAAAACTGGCTCCACTGCATACCTGCCCGAGCTATCTCTGGATAAAAGGGATGATTGTATATAGAGCTGCACATTGTATGTGCCTTTATGATATTTATGACTAATCCTAGTAAGGCTCTGCTTCATATGACAGTTTATTGTGGAAAATCTTAAAATAAGCCAATGACTGTAATTAAAGAAAACATTACACCCCAGCTTGTAGTTTGTACTTTTTGGCCAGACCAAAAGCAGTAAACCACTCACCTTAGCTTTTCTTTCTAATAATTTGAAGCCATGTACATAAATAAAACTTTTCATAAACCTACACTAATAATCTGTATTTAATAATAATCTTTCATATTTATGTATACTTGCACAATTGTCATATGCTGTCATATTTTTGTATATTTGCACAATTACTACTGTTTTCTTTTTAAATCTTCATTGTACTATCTTTATTTCTCTTGTTGCACTGAACATGCCAATGACATAAGAATTTCCCTCGGGATGAATAAAGCTCTTATCTTATCTTATCTTAAATAAGGATGTTTGCAAAAGAAAAGTTTCCATTTGTATGAACAATACATATAGGCTCATTTATGGCAAACATAATGATGCAAACATCATTTAATAATAAATGATGACGATTCCATGCTTTTACTACTGGTGCATTTAGCCACAGTAAAACCTGTTTCCTTGTTCTCTCAATTTGTCTCAGAGGCATTTCACGTTGTTATAATTGTTTGGTGCCTTTATTTTTGCTTAAATTAGAAATTTTTTACCTTCTAATTTAACGGAGTTAGCAAGCTAATTGTTTCAGAGCAACATCTTTCCCAAATCAAGAAACTGCTTACAAAGAATTAAAAGAGAAACGATCCCCTTAAAAATCTATAAATCTTGTTTTAAATGATTTTGTAAACATGCAACAAAGATGAAAGAAAAACTAATAAAAAAATAAAAAGTGTTAAAAAGAATAGCCACCTAAAATATTTTTTTCCCAAAATATACTTGTGTCAATGTGATTTTCCAAGAAGATTTTCTTGGGGGTTCATTTAATGATGAAAAACATGTGCAATGAATATTTTATGCAGAGCTCAGCAGATATATGCTGCCTGTGCAAACTGCAGTCTGTGTGAGCTCAAAATTTAAAATGCATATTTTGTTTGTTTGCATAGAAATATGCTTTTATTTAGAAGCTCAGTGTTTGTATTCAGTTACATCCCAAGTATACATATTTACATTAAATTATGTTACACCTTCTCATCTCACTGCTATGCAACATCAAGCTTGGTTTTTTTGAGGGTACCATAATCAGGTTCCACCAGGAACCATGGGATAACATGACCTGCTTGCTTTTGCTAACCACATGTGAATTTACTGATCGTGCAGGTCCATTCTGTAGAGCATCAAGAAGATCAGATGTATATGCCAGAAAATGAAGGAAGTCCAATGATGATCTAGTCAGAAGAGTAACCAATAAAACTTCATTACTACATGGAGTCAGTTATCAGGGTGCACATACCAGAGTCATACCAGCACCTCCAATACATATTAAATATTTAACTGGAATGTTGTTTGTGGAACATTTTTAAATGACTAGTTTTATTGACAGTTGTCCACATTATTTCACTAAAATCTTGTTTTAAATGAACTTGTAAAAGTGCACCAAAGACACTTTCTGAAAAGCAGAAAAATAACACTATTGCATTCATGCTTTCCCTAAGGTCCTCTCTCACATGATACTATAGTTAAAGGGAAAAAAAAAAACCAATTTCATTTTGGATAATTTGAGGGATATCTCCACACTACTAATATACAGTCCTCTCCAAAAGTATTGCAATGACACGGCCAATTCGTTTTGGTTTTTCACACTGAAGACGTTCATCAGAAGATGAATACGAGATGATTGATCAGAATTGCAGCTTTCAGTTCTTGATATTTCCACCTAGATGTGTTAAACAGCTTGGAACATAGTATCATGGCAACATGGCAGACGACCCAGTTAGGAGATGTTTTATCATTGCATATCTTTGCACATTTCTTCCTATCTTTCTAATTCGTGCTGCTGATGACAGGTTTGCATCTTGTGGTTTAGCCTCTATATTTCTGCTTCCTTCTTCAAATGGTGGCTTGAGATGCCTTCACCCCTGCCCTGTGGAGGTTGTGAGTGGTGTCACTGACAGTGTTGTTGGTGGGGTCATCGCTGTGGTTTTCCTTGACCGACCTGCCCGATGTCATTGTTTTTTAGTTCATCAGTGGTTTCTGTCTTTTTCAGGACATTCCAAATTGTTGAAGTGGCTATACACAACGCTTGTGTGCAGTGGCTCGGATTGATTTTCCCTCTTTTCTGGCAACAAGTTCAGATTTTGATCTCAAACCCACATGTGTTCACTGTTTAGCGAAAACAAAAGAATTGGCCTTTATATTCCAATACTTTCAGGGAAAAAAAAAAACTTGTGGATTGTACTTTCACAGGCGCTATAATGGAAGACTAAGAAGGAGGAAACTCATGTATTGGTCTTACATGAAATATATAATGTCCTCAATTATTAAAAACAAAACAAAACAACAAACAAGCACAAAGAATGAAAACACCTGGATTAAAAAAAAAAAAAAGCAGCAGTCCATATATTATGTAATAATCACAATACTTGCACAGAAGAGTACTTTAAAATAATAGCAATGATAACCATTTAAAAATTGCATATGCGTGCAAGATACATGTACAAAATGAATTACATGTGTGATTAATCATAAACGAGGCCTTTTGTTTTTACAAGCAGAGAACACTGCTCTAGTGTTTGTTACGTGCACACACAAAATCCATCGACTGTTCTGTCTCCAAGAACTAGCCATGACTCACTGATTATAACAGTTACGTCTCTCAGGAACATGGTAACAAATTAATAACAAACATACATTCGCAAAAGAAACTTCCATGGTTTAAGGTTAACAGGCACAGCTGATGTGCAAAAGTAAAGAGATACTAATGCACCATTTGACATTTGAAGCTGACAGGTTTTAAAAAGTAAGCAAGAAACAGTTCTAAATCTAAAGATCAGAGCAACAGCCATAAGAACAGTAACCACCCTGACACAAAACCCACATAACAGAGACCATGACATGTACTTTTACATGACCTTTGTCTGAAAGCAATGGTAAATACCACACTTAAAAGGCAGGAGAATGCGGCTACGGTTAATATGGAATTCACAGACTATAACTTTTTAATTTATGCTTCCGAAGTATTCGGAAAAAAGAAAATGTCACAGTTACAAACTAGTGGTCAACTTTTAGCTGCCTCAAAACTAACTCTTAAATATCACTGACATTTCCTTTTTTGCCAACAATGATTGGCCTTACAGAGACGCATTAACATTAACTCCAGTGAAGTTTCCAAAAGGCCATGATGACTGCTGCTGGGCCTTACCAGTTCCAAATGATTATTTTATATGGAAAAAATTATTTTTGTATGGAAAAATACAAATCTGCCATTACCATTTCATTATAGAAAAAAAAAGGCAGATAGTGTAATAATTGCATTCCAGTGTTTCTGCACAGCCTAATCTCAGAGACTGAATAGACCACGAGCCAAAAGGAGACTCGCTCAGCTACTTACACAGTGACAACAGGTGATAATCCACCTGGCTATGAAGTTCTTTCTTTCTATTATTTGTGAACGTAAAAAAAAGGTGTAAGGGCCAGAAGACTGTCAGTATATAGGCTACATGCCAACACCAGTTCCCTGTACTGTGATTTACAGAAATCATCTGATTGTTTCCAAACCTCTTGGATCTATTGGTAATGATGCGGAGAATAAATACAACATAAAATATATTAATGTGTTGGAATTTTAACATATAATCCCTGCAAACTGAAAAAACAAAACAAAACCTTATATGGCCAAAAGTTTGTGGACGGTCACACCATATGTGGATCTTTTCCAATCTGTTTCAACATAGTTATAAGCACATAACCGTATAGGCTTTGTATGCTGTAGCGTTAAGTTTTAAGAACTAAAGGGTCAAGCGTAAACCTGTTCTAGCATGACAGTGAGAGTTTCATGAAAACATGGATCCTCAATGTTAATGTGGATGAACTCAAATGGCCTGACAGGACCCACTGAACACGTTTGGCATGAACTGAAACTCTAACTACGCACAATTTTCATATGACTGAAAGGGCAAATCCCAGCAGCCGAACTGCAAAATCTAGTGGAAAGCCTTCCCATAAGATTGGAGGTAATTATAACAGCAAAATGGAACTAAATATGGAACGGCATGTTCAAAAAGCACATGTGAATGTAATGGTCAAGTGTTCATGGACGTTTGCCCCCACAAAAAAGACAAAAAAAACCCACCTAGTTGGATGCATTTTTCTGTAAATTAGTGTAAATCAGCACAAGAGCTTCAGCACTTCATAACATTAGGAGAGAAATATGAAAGAGAAGCTGTGTCTGAAGAACAGGTTCTTTCATGTGCAAGACAATTATTTAAAAAATATATATATATATTTTTAAATAAGCTACAGAGACATTTTGGTTAATGCCTCATTTACAAAACAATTTATGATAATTTTAAGGAAAAAAAACCCAATAGTTATCATGCATAAAGTAAATGATAAAAGTACTCGATCTACCTCAATTCAAACTGTGTGGGACACCAAATTGTATGTTAATATTAAATAAACATTTTTGACTCTATTAACACACAACACACACAGCACTTACTGCAAGTGGCCAGCCAACCAAAACGCCACTCATGGACATAAGAGGAGATGTGCTGAGGTTAAGGCAAATGGTTTTACAAGTTAGGATTCAACTAACAGGCCCCCACACCTGCCTTGGACATTTAATAAATAGTTGTGGAAAGTGATACCACTGAAAAGCAATAATGGTACCAATCTGTGAGCTCTTCGGTTTGGTTGATTAACAATGCATGCTTCTGATACATAACTGTTCCTCTTGGATATTTATAAGTCTAGTAATGCTACTACATCTTAGTACATAGGTAACAGGTAAAAGAGGCATAGCTGAGGACTGTTGCAAATATTGCAAAAATTACATCTGAAGACTCATCCTACAGGCACAGAATTGTTTCAGCACTGAGCAGTATGCTTAAAGTATGCTTACTAATTACCTTTGGGTACTATCGCTAAGGTTGTATTGTCACATGACTATAGAGCATTAATGTACCAGCCTGCGTTGCCTGCTGACGAGAGTGTTTTTATCTGTATCCTTGTTTTCATATTATCGGTATGTTCTGTTTTAAAACATGCTAGTCAACAGTCTGTAAGCACATTTACAATGTTGCTACTACTATGTTAACCTTACAATCTAGCTATATTACTGAGGCAAAGAAATTAAGCCATAACAAATGCTTTGACAGCTGACTGCAGATAAGATTTATGAAAATTATTTTTCATTAGTGCAGACAATCAGATATGTACAACCTTTACCAAGGTCTTACATAGCTGTTCATATTACAATTTTCCTGCTGTGGTCATGGCTCTATCAAAGTGTATTTCAATATACGTGAACCAAAGTTCTCGCCTATCTAGAGTAAATGCTCCATCCTGGTCACTGTGGATCCAGAGCCTACCCCAGAACCTCAGAACCCCAGAGCCTACCCCAGAACCCCAGAGCCTACCCCAGAACCTCAGAACCTACCCCAGAACCTCAGAACCTACCCCAGAACCTCAGAACCTACCCCAGAGTCTACCCCAGAACCTCAGAACCCCAGAGCCTACCCCAGAACACTTGGAGTGAAGTGGGAATACCCCCTGGATAGGATGCCAATGCATGGCATATAATTCACGTTTAGGGGCGATTTAAAAGTAGCCAATCTACCCATCAGCATGTTTTTGAGAGGCGAGTTGAAACTGCAGAACACACAGGAAACCCTCACAGACACAACCGGAAGCAGAACGTTCCATCTGCCAGGAGCAAAGGTGTCGTCGAGCTCACTACTACGAACAGTTTATTGTGTACTGTTCTTCTTTAGCCACAATATTTCAGGTGTTGGAGTTTCTAAAACTTAGAAATTTTCCACTGAAATGAAAAAAAAAAAGGATCAAGGACTAGTAACATTTACCCATCCTGTTTCAAAAAAGGTTCTTTTCTAGTTCAAGTGTCCTACTTCAAATGATCCATTTGTGTGTCTGATCCAGTATTCACAGTCTTCTCCTTCTCACTTTCTTCCTGCATACTCATCTGTAGTTTGCTCCAGATACACAGGTCTCCCGTCTGTAGGGCCTCCATAAACAGGTTTGTGTGCTCACGGAGTTGATCTAGCTCGACCTGAGTGCGCCGATTCTGTCGGATCAACTCTTTAGTGCGCAGTGTAATGTCTAACAGGCCAGATTTACTTAGAACATTGTAGGTGTTGCAGAAACGCTTCCTTTTGTCATTGTTGTCAGAGTCCCAGTTCTGACCGCAGATGTCATCTTTAAAGGCATTCTGCAGCTGGGTCTGTGATGTCTTGGCGTGCATTTCTGTGGGCTCCGGTGTGGACTCCAGCCTTCCAGCAGTAGGCTTTTCCTCACCAGGACAACTGCCAGTGTTAGAATCAGTAAGTGGAGTATGGGGCTGAGGTGATGCTGGATGATGCCTGCTTGGTGTAATGTGGTTCAGAGTGATGGAGTCAGAAGAGGAACTAGTTTGTACAGCTTGCTGCTTTTCTCCATCACTAGGATCCCAACAGCTGGAAGATGAACTAGAACTCTTCGATGATGCAGTGACGCTGGAGCTGCTGCTATTAGTGCAGCCACTACGTTGGCTGTCCCCTGGGTGGGGGGCAATTTTGGGATAAGATTTCAGGATGGGGAGGTATTTCTTGTGCTTGCGACGTTTAGTTGGCGGTCCTTTTGGTTCTGAAGCAGTTCTCTGTGAGATTACTGGTTGGAGGAAGACTACTTGGGGTTGCTGTACAACCTCAACACCTGATCTGAAGCCCCATGGCTTCACAGAGGCGGGGTTTTCACCAGGCTGTCAAGAAATTAACACATAAAAACTAATGAGATCTAAACATGTTGGAGTATCCTGAGATGGATATTAAAACAGAGATTAAGGTATCTGAGTAAATGTAGGCCTGCAGCTTGCTGTCTGGTGGGAGGCACACATGCAGCATAATTTCTCTTGCCACATAAATTTTAGTGGACAAAACCACTAGCGCTACACATCTGGGTGATTTGAGGTTGCTCATTTTTAATCACGCATAAAATTAGTTTTTATATACACGGTTCTCTTGCATATATTGAATGTATGAATTATTTATCACATGCACACTTAAAACAATTATATTGGTGACTTGTTCAGTCAAAACATGCTGCACATTCTGTCCTTTAGCCTTTAATCTCAATGTGTATATTTTTGAGAGGTTTTTTTTTCACAAAAGTGGACGTCTCGTTTATCCTAATTCCACATTTACTTCAAATAAATCATATTTAATTGCTGAGACAGTGTTCCTTGAAAATGACCAGGGGAATGTTGTTCTTACCTGTTTAAGAAGAACATTATTCATGATGATCATGGGGGACAGACTTTGAAAAGATCCTCCAATGACAGCCAGCTGAGAAGTCTGAGACCTGGAACTTGGCGCTGCTTGCATCACCGGCCGCTCTGCATCCTCAGTGTCGGCCTGGTCAACTACACTCAGATGTTCAGAACTAGCATCTACAAATAAATAAATAAATTAATAATTACAATAATTAATTTTAAAAGAATACCCCCCACACTCTCTCTCTCTCACACACACGCACACACAGGCAGACAGAGAGCGCGAGAGAGAGAGAGCACGCGAGAGAGACAGACAGAGAGCACGCACGAGAGAGAGAGAGCACGCGAGAGAGACAGACCGAGAAAGCTCGCGAAAGAGAGAGTGAAAGACAGAGAGGGAGAGCGCGAGCGGGAGAGAGAGCACGCGCACGCGAGAGAGAGTGAGAGAGACAGAGACAGCGCGAGAGAGTGAGAGAGAGAGACAGCGCGAGAGAGTGAGAGAGAGAGACAGAGACAGCGCAAGAGAGTGTGAGAGAGAGAGACAGAGACAGCGCAAGAGAGTGTGAGAGAGAGAGACAGCGCGAGAGAGAGAGAGCGAGAGAGAGCACGAGAGAGAGAGAGAGACAGTGACAGCGCGCGACAGAGAGAGACAGCGCGCGACAGAGAGAGACAGCGCGCGACAGAGAGAGAGAGAGAGAGAGAGAGAGAGACGGCACGAGAGAGTGAGAGAGAGACAGCGCGAGAGAGTGAGAGAGAGACAGCGCCAGAGAGTGAGAGAGAGAGAGAGAGAGTGAGCGCGAGAGAGAGAGAGTGAGCGCGAGAGAGAGCGAGAGAGACAGTGCGAGAGAGTCAGCGCGAGAGAGAGAGCGAGACAGTGCGAGAGAGTGAGAGAGAGCCAGCGCGAGAGAGCGAGAGAGAGCCAGCGCGAGAGAGTGAGAGAGAGCCAGCGCGAGAGAGTGAGAGAGAGCCAGCGCGAGAGAGTGAGAG
>JAQQZR010000020.1:7004801-7033904 GCA_030068235.1 Notoglanidium macrostoma
AGAGCAAGAGACAGCGCGAGAGAGTGAGGGAGAAGAGAGAGAGCGAGAGCAAGAGACAGCGCGAGAGAGTGAGGGAGAAGAGAGAGAGCGAGAGCAAGAGACAGCGCGAGAGAGTGAGGGAGAAGAGAGAGAGCGAGAGCAAGAGACAGCGCGAGAGAGTGAGGGAGAAGAGAGAGAGCGAGAGCAAGAGACAGCGCGAGAGAGTGAGGGAGGAGAGAGAGAGAGAGAGAGAGAGAGAGAGAGAGAGCGAGCACACAGCACAGAGCCAAGAAACAGAAATTAATTCATACCCTGACAGCAAAAAGCCAGTTTTTTATAATACAAACCTGAGAAGCCAGAATCCCTTTCAGAATCAGGTTTGGACTTCTCCATTCTCCTCGCTTTAGATTTCCCCATAGTCGTTACGAGTCCGTCGTGTTTCATCTTCGTGCTCATACTGGCTTCACCTTTGGTCTGCTCGCACGCTCACGCTGCCACAAAAAGAGCTGATAAAAATCAGTCACTATGACGCATCTTCAAAACTTATCCTGATAAGTTTATTATTTTTCGTTTGCTAAAACACATCATATGGCTTAAACAAATACTTAAATGAAAACATGCAAGCTTTACAAGGCTTTGTAACAATTGTGGCACATACTGCAATCTTTATGACCAGATAAGAATGATGCAATAGTAGAAAGAATATTGCAAACTATCATCACTTAAAACAGTATCAGGTGCATTAGATAAGTGCTCAATGCACACTGTACAAAGCAGCAAGGACAAGGTAGTAGCACCAAACACATTAATAAAACGTGATGTACATATTAGTAGATTGCTTGGCAGCTTCTATTATATTATATGCATATACAGGCCTGAATATCATGGCAATATTGGACTTTCAATTATTTATTTGATCTGTTCTTTTTCTGGGATAAAATGATTGTACAACACTAATCTGTAAAAGGAAAAAGCTTTGCTGCACAAGTATTAATTCATTTGTGATTTTCTGAACTCAACACAGGGTCACAATTATACATACAGCACACCTAATATTTGATTAAATGTCCCTTAGCAAGATTCACCATGACCAGATGCTTTTGTTAGACATCAGCAAGATTCTGGTAGAATTCTGGATGGATATTTGACCACTCTTCTTGGCAAAATTGGTAAAGTTCAATTAAAGTTGTGTATTTCCTGGCATGGATCTGACTTAAGCACAGTCCACATATTTTCAAAGTTGAGGTCAAGGCTTGTTTTAAGCTTAATGTTATCCTGATTTATTCATTCACCAACCAGCTTTGATGCGTTTGTGGTCATCGTCCTGACGAAACACCCAATTGTGTCAGTATAGCTGATGGTTTGAGGTCATGCTGAAGAATTCTGAGGTTCTTCATTATTCCATCCACTGTGTACAATGCACCAGGTCCACTGACAGCAAAACAGCCGCAGAGCATGATGTAACAACCACCATGCTACACCTGGTGCAGTGTTCCTCTGGTCATTGAGGCCAGACAACTCAATCTTTTTCTTTTTCTAAGTCTTAATCCTCAAGAAAGTTTTTCCTTTGTCAATGTGGTCAGCGAGATTGAAGGTGTCGATTTTGGAGCAGGGGCTTCTTTCTTGGACAGCAGCCTTTAAGTCCATTGCAATGTAAAACTCGCATGACTGTAGTGTCCCAGCACTTCGCCTGCGCCTTGATGTTCCTGACAATCCAAATCAATTTCCTCTCAGCTGAGGGTGACAGTTTGGGTCTTCTTCCAGCAAAGTGGCTTAGCAAATTGGCTACACCTCCCATTAACTTGTACTTATGTATAACTGTTTGTACCAATGATCTTGGCATCTGAAGTGTCCATGAGACATTCCTGAGTTGTGCAAGTCTGTGATTATCTTTCACAGATCTGCACTAAGCTCCTTGGTCTTTCACATTGTACTGTGTGTTGGTCAATCCAGTGAATGTTGTCCAATAAACCCTTTTTATGTTGCGCACAGAGGAGCTACCAGTCACTCATGATCACTAACAGGAAGTTTAGAGGGCTTGACAAGTTAAGACATTTTGAAACCTTCACCACCACTGAATTAATAATCTAAGTGGGTGTATGTATATTTTTGTCCCTGTGTTGAACCCAAAATAAATGAAAACTTTCATTTTTCTATTAAAGATGTATGTTGTACAATCATTCTGCCACTGAAAAGAACAGTTCCAAGAAGTCCATTATTGCCATGACATTCATGTCCATTTATGTAAACTTCTGACTGCAACTGTATACGACAATGAATTTCAAAGTTCAAAGATAAAAAAAAAAAAAGTAATTTGACATTTTATTTATTATTTGACTTGATATTCCTCCATGTTTTGTTATTTCTAAGGACAAATAACATTTCTCTGTTCCTGGTACCGATCTTAAAGGGTAGTAAACAAAAGGGGGTTTGCGAAGTAAAATATAATATAACTCTAATAACAATAATCACATTAAGACAAAGGACTGACTCCGTGTAGTGATCACTCAAGTTAGCTAGCTACACGTTAGCAGCTAGCTCTCAGGCTAGTTTGACATTTAAGCTGGGTACGTTTTTGGAACAACATATAACGGCACAGAAAAAGTGTACATTTCAGATTAAATTCCCTAAAATATATTTCTCAATCAATTTGTAAGCATTTATCTTTGTAATACGGCTAGCTACGCTATAGGAGCCTACCGTTAGCAAAGCTAGCAATATTATTTACCACAGTGTGCTAGCGGGCTAACAGGTTACCTAGTTCGCATGCCGTAAATTAGATCACACGACGGCTGTGTTCGGCTCGGAAGATGATCGAGTAGCAAGAACAAACGAACAATGTTCAAAATGTACCAAAAGAGAGAAAGTCTGTGTACCCAAGCCTACCTTGCTCTGTCTCTGTGTGTGTGTGTGTGTGTGCGTGTGCGTGTTCGTGTTCGTGTTCTCTCGCCCGTGTTGTTGGTACTTACCTCAGCAACAATCCACGATACTGTACACGAGACAGCAGCTGCCTTCGTACAGCCGTTGCGACGTTGCGAGCCGTTGCACGCACGCGCGCGCACGCACGCACACACCTGAACATGACAAGTAGACTGTCTTCAACACCAGTAACTAACTGGAATTTAAGGCGTCAATATTTATTTTCTTATTTCCTCATATTGTTTTTGCCATACTGTTATTACGAAATATATTATTTGTATTTACGTTACTTTTTCGGTAGAGAGGGGCGGGTGTGACTATAACGTCTACATGTACACACGTCACATGCTGTCCCCGCCCATTAAACTCGTCCTGCTTTCCCATTGGTCAGTGCCAGACATTCAGCTAAAAAACGTGACAGCTGAACAAAATCAGGTTATCAAGTTCATAATGTTCAGGCCTGAGGGAGGCGTGGTACTGCTCTTTGCTTAGGAAGTTACTGTGAGAGCGTGTTTTATGTAAACTGCGGCCAGGAAACGCCAGCGGTTTACTGTCAGTACTGTTAATGAACTTCTGTAGACTGTACTGTGTGTAAAAGTCAAGGTGTATGTTATGTTTAATGTCACTTTTGATGCCCTTTGGTTACCTACAATTGTATAATGGTAATTTTCAGGAAACCATGTCTCCTGATTCTTAGTATAGAGAAACTGGGTGTCTCAGTGGTTTATACAGCTAGGGGATCTGCCTGTCTGTGGCAGTATGAAATAAATCCTTTAAATAGATACAAGTAGTAATGAGGGGGCCATGCAGTCTAGCAGGTCAGAGTCGCCATGGCAACTTGATCTGATCATGTAAAAAGCTTGGCTGTAAGCACTAATAGCAAGTTTTATGTAAATTGACCAAAGATTGGGTGTTACTGAGATACGAGCTCACGTACTGTTTGGGTCGTTTGCCTTTGATTTGGCTGCAATGGATGGCATCAGAGAACTTTTTGATCTAAGGGTTGATCTAAGATGATCTGTGCAAAGGTTTGTGAAGATTGGATAAAATATGTTGCTGCTGACATGCTGTTAAACATTTTAATCAAGTCCAATATGTCAGCTACATTAATTAAGCTCAGATTACAGGTTGATTAGCAGAGACAATTTTTTGCTTATTGGTGCACCCCAGTGGATTTTTGTGCTTTCTAAGAATGAGGTTCTGAGTCCATATACAAAGTCTGGTTTTGCTATGTCAAAGAGTTGCTGAGATATGATCTCAGGTCTTGTTTGGCAGCTTTGCTGCTATTTTCAATTAACTGTAACAGAAGAATGCTTTTGTCGCTGCAATCCCAAGATACAACCACATACAATAATATGTTTTTGAGGCAAACATCTTTATAATTATTATTAAAGTAGTAATAAGGCAAAAACAAACAAACAAATAACAAAAACAACAGTTTCTATTAAGCTCACCAAAAGAAAATTACTCAATTTTAATCTTATGTAGCTATAGAATCATGGAACCATTTGGTTACTTTGCTAACATTTTAACCCTCAACAATATTAGAGTGCTCATGAAACCAATATTGGGATTTTCCTGCATGCTTTTGGTTGTTATGGACACCTACAGCATATGGAAGAAAATGTAAAATGTACATAGACCTTGATTTATAGATACCTCATTTTAAATTTTATAGAAAAATGGTATATACTGTAGTCAGTTTGCATTTAATTTAATGATGCTGAATGCTTATGTCCAACTACATGGAATAAAGTCTGACAGGCACTGATATACCATAACAGGTAGATACTAACTAAGTAACATTTGCCTCTTCAACATCATTTACATGACCATCACCTGATCTTGGCTCAAACACACTGACTTCAAAAACAAATGGGGCCCCATGGACTAGGACATGGGTTGTCAACTCTACTCTTGTCAACTCCAACTCAGTCCAATGAGGCATCTACTTTTTCCATCTATGCTCAACATGTCCCAGATTAGCTATTTCATAAAGAAAATACAGCATCAGCACATGGCATTGTTCAAAAGAGTAAAAAAAAAAGTCTAATAGCAGAGATCAATTCATTACAGTTAAAAAGTATGATCCTAAATTAACCTTTGGTGACAGGAAATAGACACAGGTTAGGTAAAACATGTTAAAAACTTGTTCCGTTATTTTACTAATCTTTTACAGGAACACATTTGTACAACCAGAATCATATACAACATAGATTTATTTCATAATTAATACATAAATTGAATATAGTTAACTTTAGTCATGTAGTCTCTATGTACAAGGACATACGTAGCAGGACATAGCTACTGGGAAATACTGATAAACAATACATGCTTGTGGAGACGAGTCAGGCAAATAAGGTACTGATTATCATCAAGTATTATTATAATAGTATTCGATCACCTTTGTGGTCCCCAATCTTGTCACTTCTCCTTGTCATTTCATGACACACCACAGCAGAGGCAGAGGGATTAAGAAAATAACACAATGGAGGGGGATTACAGAGCCTCAACTCTGTTATATTTCCCAGAGGATATCTTATTGTCTGTGGACCGCAAGATCTTCCTCAGAGAGAAGAACTCATCATGGCTTTCATCCCAGATATATATCAAGTTCATGTCTTTGTATGTACGGATACAAAAAGAGAAAATGGATATGAGTTTCTTAGCTGAAATGACACCTTCAACAGACAAACAGCTTGATGAAAAGCTTCAGCCAGAGAACATGCATACAATAGATATCTAATATTTATTTATCAACACATTGTTGAGAAAACCACAGAACTAGTGAACATTTATTAGTTATTCCCAAAGATTGTTTTATGTTCTGATTATCTATATATGTATTGTGCATATATGAGCACTCACATTTCATTTTTACGAGATCCAAGCCTTTAAGTGGTTTCTTTAAAAAGAGATTACCCACCTCCTATTCACATGGCAGAAGGTGGACTAGAAATGCTAAAATGTGTGAATTGGTGTATGAATGTTGTGCGTACATGTGTCCTGCAATCAACTGGCGTCCCATTCAGTGTGTTTTCCCGCCCCAGTGCTCCAGCATATGCTCTAAAGGATAAAGCAGTTACTGAAGATGAATGAATGAATGAATGAATGAACACCTGATTTTATTAACTCAAATAACTCATGTTATAACCTGCAGATGGCAGAACATACCTGCTACTGTTTTCTGTTCTCTTTTTTCCTTCTTTTCCCTTTTCTTCCCCTGTATGTACTACTTAGCCTCTGCCTGTAGCAGAGAGAATCATGGTTATTCCACTGTCATAACTGGGATTAATATCATAAATGGCTAGTTTCTGAGAGAACAGACTCACCTCTGCTGTCTTACGTGATTCTGTTTGGGTCTAGGAAATAATGAATTGTTTTTTAAGATGGTAATAGATCAACAGAATAAGGTCAATTCTTCTTCTGAAATTCACAACTTGCAATAAAAGCTGCTGTGCACTTGTAGATGCTGTTTGATTTCCGTACCTGCACTCACAGGAGTGATGCTCTAAAAATGAAAGCTCTGCATACTGCTTGGTCCTCTGTACTGGGTTTATTCTCAGCAGCTGGAACAAAAGAAGGATGCTATGTTAAATGCTGTTATTAATTGCATGCAACTTTAACTCTATATCAAGCACTACACTATGTCCAGTGTGAGTACAAAAATGCGGATGTGTTGATATTACTATTTCATAGTTTTATTTAACATTGTGTCCAGCCAACACATCTAAGAATCGATTAAAACAATGTAATCGAAGCAAGGGCATTGCATGCCTTACATCGGTCATTTTATACACACATCCATTTTTTTACTTCTCAGAAAAAGTAAAAATGTCAGAATTCAGTACTAACTTGTGAGTTTCATCTGTAGGGATGGGCAGAAAGATAGGCCTAGGGAGCTAGTGATAGACCTAAGGAGCTATTGTCCACACACATATACACACACACACCAAAATATGTACCTAATGAAAGTAAAAAAAAATTAAAAATGCAAAAAGTAAAGTTTTTTACTGATATTTTTTTTATACTGAGAACCCACTTTTACTTTACCTGTCTAAAGCAGTAATAATCAACTACACTGTTTTGCCTGAACACATCATTCAGTCTTTGTAGGTTTCTTCTCATAGGCATGACTAATGCTATGTAGCTAGGTAATGGATTAATAAGAAGTAAAAATTCTTGTAATAACCATTATTTACCATTAGCTTGACTTGCTGCCTAACCAGGTCAGCTATTCAAACTGATATTTCTGTAGATGTCTAATCTAGCATTAGCAGAGAAAACAGACCAACTTAGTTAAATATATAATGCTAGCAAATTAGCAAAAACATAACTCATCATGCTTTTTCAAATTAGACAGAGTTCATGCCTTCTAGGGATGCAAAGGTGAAACCTGATTTTGTACGAGACTATACTCACTGAAATATTGAAACATTTTACCCAGGTAGGGCCAGGGGTGCTCATCCTTAAGTTCAACACTTGATACTTTGGCAATCGTGGCTTATCCATATTCAGACACACATAGACAGCTATAGTGTAGCATGAGAAAGCCACCGCAGATGATGAATTTGCACAATACGTGATAGTTTTTTCTACATCGATTAACTTTTGGTTGGACACTTTAATCTGAAATAAATAAAATGTGTGGTGGCTACACTATAACTGTAGAACAGAATTAGATGAAAGAAGAACTATATATTCTTCGCTAGTACACACTGGATATGGGCACCAAGAATCACATGCCCGTGTGTTTATATTTTCCCGAAGAGGCTAATAGATGTAACATAATAAACGTGTACCTGTATTGTGACATTGTGCGTGAGGGTAGGGGAGCACTCTAACATTTCATCATTACAACAGCCAGCGCAGCGATGAAGAGGCACACAGCGAGGACTGAAGATGTGCTCCACACTTCCTGGATACTCCTGCTCCACCTCCACCATCCTTTCCAGCGGGCGACACACACTCCGATGCCACACATCATGAAACAATATCACTACATGATCACAGCGATTACAAAGCTTTAAATGTCTCCACTATAAGATGCATGAGTGCAAATTAATTTACAGGCATGACATATGAGTGAAAAAAAGAATTTTACCTTTGGGCCGGGTCATGCTCAGAGGATCTGAGACCTACAACACCAAGAATTTAAAATAGCAATTAACATTGTGATCATTTCCAACTCATTTCACACTTTGACTCATGGCACATAAAAACACACTGGCAGTGACATCCACTGAGTGGGAGAATTATTCAGAAAGTGGTTCGAACAATGTCAAACTACCAATTGTCTTTGTGCAACTAACCAAATCTAAATCAAGGGATCACACTGATGGCCATTGGATACTTGCCTCATATTCACAGTCATGATGATTTGTGAACAAACACGTAGAAAGACTAAAGTAATTAGAGCAAGTGAGGGGCATTATGGGATAGAAATGAAGATTAGCTAGAGGACGTGCAAATTCCCAACCACTCTACAACATTGTGGCTAGAGCTCAATGTACTGTTCCAGAAATGAAATAAAGCTGATCAAAATGTACCATATTTAGACTTAAAGACATACTATCGGACTTCAGACCCACAATGCTGTGCTAGCATAAATTGACAAGCACTCATCAAACACTCTTTTGAGATACCCATAGAGATTAAATTGATGTTATAGCAGCATTGTGTTAGGACAGTAATGATTCAAACGCAACAATAACAAACTAAACACATGCAGATTAAATCACTTGCTTGCACAGATCAGTGACATTATTCTGATTTAAAACTGCAGTCCAGAATGTGAAAAGGGTCTTCAAAGTAAGAAAGAATAAATACACAACATTCACTTCAGTTTACAACAAAGCACGAGAAGGAAATTCATACCTCTGTCAGTGGAATGTGGAGGAGAAGTGAGGCTAGGATCTGTGTCATACTGACCAAACTGCTCATGTTGAATCGAACCTCCAAAAGAGCTCTTCAAAGAGCTCTGTGGAGATGAGGCGGAAGAGCACGCATCACCACACACACCACTAGGAAGAGACGTCATTATCCCAGACTGCATGCCACTGTTTAACACTATTACACGCACAATGACTAGGACTCCATCCTGAAAAATCAATATTTCCTCTATATCAAAAATATTCAGCTATTCATTGCTTTTAAAAACTGTAGAATGCCATGTAATTCATCCATGTTGACCGGATCTGCCATAATAATGAATTAGAAATAATAAATGAATGAATAAATAGATAGTTAGCAACATAAACTGCCCAAATAAAAAATAAATAAATAAATTAATTAATTAATTAATAATAAATAATTTTTTGCTGTTCACAAAAGTTTTAAAGTGAATTATTCTGAACTTTTGTGGAGTGCAACAGCACCACCAATAGTCACAATAAAAATACAGAGACTATTATGAAGAATGGGGTTAGGGCTGATTTCTTTGTATCCCAGAGTGTAGAGTCAGTGACAATCGTTTCAGAGTGAAATCCCCCCTAGTGTTCGTGTGCATTTGGACTGGTATCTTCCAGCCAATGCAGTGATAAAGAAGATGCAGAAGTTCTAGTCAACAAACAAACATAAATTAAGGAAGTGCTATACTTTCAGTGTTTTCTCCCAAAGTCACAGTACAACCCAGAAGTCACCTTTTTATTAAGATTTAGCAATGGCTTGTGACTTAATTTTCCCCTGGAAATAAGTTATCTAAATATACATTAGTTTCCTGCTGTAAATTGGAACAAACT
The DNA here is from genome assembly GCA_030068235.1 of Notoglanidium macrostoma. Taxonomy (NCBI): domain Eukaryota; kingdom Metazoa; phylum Chordata; class Actinopteri; order Siluriformes; family Auchenoglanididae; genus Notoglanidium; species Notoglanidium macrostoma. The sequence goes on from JAQQZR010000020.1 coordinate 7,014,440, forward strand.
TCAAATTCTTATCTGTTGTCCTTATGCAGCAATTAGTGTACTAATAAAGTTGGAGGAAAAAAAAGAGTCAAGTTAATTTACAGAGCCTCGTATAAATTAAGCAATGGGAATAAGGAGACAGTGATGTTTCACAGCTCCTGCATTATCATAATGACAATTATACAGTTAGTTCTGGTCCACTAATTTGATTGGTCGAGGGGCATTCCAAGAATGCTGATAATTCTCGATAACAGCACCGGGACGTTTCACTCTGTGAATCACAATTCCGCTTCAGTGCATGAAATTCCACTTCCTAGTTCAAAACGCTTACTACAGTAGTGTTAACTACATCATCAGCGTACACTGCAAATTATACTTTTCAGGAATATATCTTTAGACTTACAATATGAAAGCTTGTCATATAAAGATGAAAAGGAAGAAGGGGTGCCAATATTTTTGTACATTTCCTTTAAAGGAAATGTACAAACATAGAAATCCCATAATACACTAATAATAATACCATAATTCATTATGGGATATCTATGTATGTATATCTATGATATTGATATACACATCAATGTGAGCTAGCTAGCCAGTGAGCTGGCAGTAAACTGAATGTGGCTTCCTCAGGATCTATTTCTGCTTGCAGAGCAAAAATAAACTGATCATTTGTCCATTCTGTGTTCAAAATGTCACTCACTCGATAATAATTTGTTGTTTTTTGAACTGTTTTATAAAAGCCATATCACACTCGAGGTCGTTCTGCTGTACTGAATGTCAGCACGGCTGTGATTAGCTACAGCACTCGGCCTCTCGTCTCATGTCTACGACCGAATCACAGACCTGCTGATATTCAGTACAGCAGCACTCACTATCATGTTATATTGCTTAAGTAAATTTTGATATGATGGATAACAGGTAGGGTGCAATTACAGAATTCAAGTTTTTTTTTCTTGTTTGACACTTGCACTTTATAAATTATAGGTAGATTGTTTCATCATACATTTTTAAACCAAAAATTAATCAAAATATCACATTAGTGTAAAAATCCTGCATATGGCAATAATAGTTTTACTAGAAAAAAATATTCACATGCGTTTTTTTTTTTTATTTTGACCATATTTCAGTTATACTAATCTCTGCCATGTGTCCATTCTAGTAAAGAAAAAAACATTTCACTGCTACAGCTAGTGAAACCGCTGTATGATTCTTTTCTCCCTTTTGTTTGCCTGAAGGAAAATTCGAAATGTTACTTACAGACACAAATTCTCCTCTCCTGAATCTTTTTAAGCGAACAGTGGAATGAAGGAGGACTCTTCACTGATATGGTGCTCAGTGTTACAGAGATGATGTAAGGTGATAAGAAGGATCTGTCTGTCAGAGAACACACACAGAATACCAAGGAATGTAAACAAAGAAGAGAGAAGGATTAGGTGTACTCGTTAACCTAAACTTCAGGACTAAATATATCTTGATACTGACATATTGACAAGACGGCTGTTTGTTATGAGTACTACCAATGTCTAATTTCTTTTGACAAGAGTAGCATGAAATAACATCTACAATAAATCCTAATTAGCATTCTCTGAAAGTAACTACAATATATTTTCATTCTGAAGTCTTTATAATTGGTACCCTCTAAGGTTTTTGGATGGTGAAATACTTTTCAGGAAAACCCTTTAAAAAATGAAATACCCTCTGTCCTGAAGGTTCTACATATAACCTTTAAAAAGGTTCAGCATGATACTATAGAAACCATTAGATTGTTAGCTGGACCACTATGGGAGCAAACCATGGTGACTCAAACCAACAACGTCACCATGCGCTACTACACTGTAGCAGTTCTTTTAGCTTCAGTAACTCCACATCCACCATCTGTGCTCTCAGCATGTGAAGGCACCTCTATACATTATGTAGCAACGTTAACCATCGTCACACAGACCAGATGCTTATTTCTCCATTGGTAATCACACAAGCTAGTCAAATGCAATTATTCAAATAGGATCATTTGAAAAGTATACTGCGTGCTGGAAGTTTGTCCTTGATACCTATCTGATAATCCATTTGGAAGTTAATAAAATAGCATAGTGAAATTAAGCAAGTGCTTAGGCACATTTATTCCTTCAAAGTATTATATTTAGTTTATTTTTATTTTAATTTTATTTATTTTAACAAAAAAGGGCCTTAGTGGATTTCTCCTCCCTCAACAGTACTGTAGTTGTACTGTAGACACACACTGTAAAAAATTACCATAGATTTTCATTGGCAGCTTGGGTTGCCAGAAAAGTACTGTAAAATTTACAGTAAACAACTGTATATTTATATTTACAGTAATGTGCTATCATTTTAATGTTACATATAATACAACATAAGCCAGATTGGATCCTTGAGAAAGACTCTTCAGCTCAGTTGCATCCTGCAAATACAGCGTGCCATTTTATATTATGTAACTGTACTTTACGGAAAATATATTACAGTTTTTACAATAAATTCTACAGTACTTTACTGGCATCCCAATGTGCCGGTAAATTACCGTAAAAATCTATGGGAATTTTTTACAGTGCATGGCACAAATGGGAGGGACATTCATTAATAATCAATACAGCTTTATCCATTGCGGGTCATGGGTGGGGGCTGGAGCTGGCATTGGGCGCGATGCGGGGTACATACTGGGCAGGTCGCCAGTCTGCCGGGGATAACGCAGAGAGACAGACAGCCATTCACACCCATGTGCAATTTAGTTTAGCCAGTTGACGTAATCTGCATGTCTTTGGACTGTAAGAGGAAACCGGAGCACCAGGAGGAAACCCACACAGGAACAGAGAGAAAATGGAAGGAACAAACCAATATGATTTAGTAACAACAACAATGACAAACAGCAATAACTGGATTAGTCTTCAGCTCCAGGATCTTTAAAGGAAATAATAAAAATGGAATCTAATAAACGGAATACAAATAAATTTAGTATCTAAATGGTTCAGAACCATTTGTGTTGTAGTGGGAACTATTACAGTGAGTCAGTTCAAAACGCTTTGTGTGTAGGTGAGCTAGTTACATCATCCCACTGAGGACTGAACTCTAGTCTGAAATGAGAATCAAAGACTGAAGTGTTTTTTCCCCCAAGTAAATATAGTTGTGACATCAAAAGGGTAGAGAAGGATGCTCATTCTTTATCTGAGGTGACTAAAAATGACCTGAACATATATATTGAACAGTGTATTGTATGTTTGTATTGTAACTGCAGTGTTTGAGATGTAGTTGGCTGGATATTTTGACACGGCAGCTCAGACTGGTGGTTTGTTAGGTTACTTGGCTCTTCACCTGAAGGAATCGTGTAATTAATAATGAAACTATTTAAAGCAGGCCTTTCTATCCATTGTCCTCGGAATTAAACTATATCAGTCATAGCACCAAATTCCCTTATTCACGGATTGTTTGGAGGACCAGGATCACAGAATTTGGTTTATATCTTTTATCTTTTCAATCTTCATGCCTGATATCTTCTACCTGGTATATCTACGATCAACCAGAGATATAAACACTTCACTGTCTTAAACAAAGATCACAGACATATGTTTCTTCTAACAGAAATTTTGCCACTCAAATAATACTACACTAAACTGCTGGACCTGATCTTTGTAAACACGTCCAGGTGAAGACGAACAACCTGTAAGGTTCTTCTCAAAACACACACTAATGACAAAACAAATACAAGGTTTTAAAGATATAAAGGTCTTATGACAAACATACTTTTTAAAAAAGGAAAACGAAACCTTAAAATATTTCTTTTGTAACATTTATTTAGTACACATGACACCATGTATTTTTAACAGCATTTTCAGCATCTAATGTGTAAATAAATTAAATACAAATACGGCTCTTATTAACTTAGGTCAGGCAAGATTTTTATAAGTACTCAAATTATAACACAAATATAAATGTATGGAACGCGAGAAAAAAAGAAAATAGGCTTAATAAAGCCAAATATTCTTAATAAAGATGCTATTTTCTCCACTCAATAGCAGTGGAATTTCCGCCACAGCAGTGGTACATGATAAAGCTCAAAAAAGCTCAGAGTGTTTAGTTACGTTCAGGTATTTATCTGTTGCTCAAACTCAAGCCTACAAAAGACGCATAGTTAAAATGCTGCTCTAATCAGTCTGTCCTGTGTGTTTTTGTGACACAGACTGCCACCTAGTGGTTCTTCCACTGCTCTTCTTTTTGTGAACAGCTACACACAAAAATCACAGAATCAGAATACATAACTGCTTTTAATAAAGATAGAGCCTAGGGTAGCTTTGATGGCGCAAGTCTGTATGTCTGAGAGAAAGAGATGCATCCCTAGTGGATTATTTCTCTGTGGAGAAAGCCCTCTTCATGAGTGGTGGGCCTGTCTTTCCAATGTCATACAGTGACTCCAGTGGAGGACTACTGAGACTGCACCAGTCAGGAATGCGGCCTGTTTGATTGTAGTAGTCTCTGGACACAGAGCGGCTACCCAGGATGTCCTGCAATGCTCCAAATATAGCCCCTGCGCAGGTAAGAGAAAAAAAAAAAAAAACGGAAAGTCATTATACATTCTTACGCATAATTGAGAAGTACAGGTCTAAAGGATGCTCTTTCTTACCTCCTAGCCAGGCAGTGCAGTTGGGCTTGGCCGGTGGACTGTGGATGCGAAAGCTCTTGGTGGCGAGAGCGTCCCGGTATTTGGGTCGTTCTGCCAGCAAGCGGATTTCAGCCAAGAGGCGATGAAGGAAGCCGGGCAGCATGGCTGTTCCACCAATAACCATCAAGTTCTCAGACAGAACCTTGCGTGTGTCGATGGGGCACTGATAAGGAATAAGCACAGACACAAAGTGTTTTTTGTATTACCAGTAGAATATGAGCAATACTATTCTAAACACTGTGGATTAAATAGTGCACCTGTAATTTGAGACTTTGGGTTTTGAAATGCTGGTATTTTATTGGCGCTGCTAAATTACTAAGATTACTGTGTTTTAAGCTGTTTTTTGCTTGTTTTTACCTTAACAAGAGTGTCAAGCACTAATGAAGCAACAGATTTTTCTTCATTGTCCTGTTCAAACAACATCTCAGCAACCGAGTCTCTGGAAAAAAAAAAAAATGAATAAATAAGAAATTCTAGTTCAGGTAATTTTATCCTCTCTAACCCTTTAAGGCTATAAGGTGGGAGAAAAATGCTATTTCAAGCTATTTGTGGAAGAACATTTCATAAAGTGGCTTGTGCCGCTTTGTTCTCTGCTGCACGGATTAAGCTCAAGGCTGCAAGTACAAATGTTTAGATCAAATTCAAAGCTCTGTTCAAACAGTACAGTGCAAATAAAGTTATATACCAGAACACTAATGACATCAGTGTTGTAGTGATATACTATTTAGTATATTGGGAAATGGCTCAAGAATTTGCTGCTTAGTATTGCTCAGAGAAGTGTTACGAGAAGAAAATAACATTACTGTGCACATCAGCGTGACTGTCACAGTCACTGAGTACCAAATGAAACAGAGAAACCTCTCAATAAGAGCTTGTCTTTTAACTTCAGTCAGCTGCTTAGCTCTCCGTGTGACTGCCTGATTAAACATCAGTGTGCATGCATCACTGACCCGCTGCAGTGTTTATTGGACAAAATTAAATACAAAACATAGCCTAAAGAGCAAACTAGTCACTTAGTCACAATGTTCGGCAGAAAGTGAAATAGAAGCTCTGGCTGAAGGGAAAAGGGGTGGCTTATTGTCATCTCACAGACTTTGTGCTCCAGCCTGTCAAAAAGTTTGGCACAAGCTGGATAGTGTTCAAACACCAACTACAATCCTCAACAAAATGTAAAGACACAAAAAAGGTGACACAGCACTAACTGAATTACTACTACAGGATTATCAGATTGCTCAAGAACATCATATCATAAAGACATCATTTCCTTTCCAGTTTCAAGAAGCAGATCTATTTATTTATTTATTTTTTTTTACTAAAAATCACCGTAGCTTTAAATTCACACTTTAAATCGTCACAGTTCCTTTTCATTAAAATGATCTTGTACTTATATCCAGTCAGAATGCTAAATGTAAATAAAATGTGAACATGCTTGAGTAAAGGTCTACCTGATCGACCCCTTAACGTGAAGGATCTTCCTTCCATCCAAGGGATAATCAACATCTGGTGGCGGAGCGGGTCTCTGTAGGCAGACAAATATGTGCTGCTCTGAACTAATAAAGAAAATCAACTAGCATTCAGCGTTCCTTACACGCATCCTGCATCGCCTTATGCAGCACACCGTACACACTGCGCAGATCATAAAAACGACCTGCACAAGTGCTTTGTCGCAGAGCTTCAATAGCAGCGATATACTAAAACAGTATTCAAAAAAAAATCTGAACATAAAAGTCATAAAACCTCTGCAGTTCCATCCATGTTGAACTTGGCCTCCTGGATTTTCAGGCCTCTCTGCAAATCACTGACAAAGCATGTCCTGACTACAGAAAAGAACAGGACAAAAGAAAAAACAGTTTTTTTTTTTTTTTTTTATAGGTGCCATAATCTCAGTCTTTTACTAATTTACTGTTGTTTTGGAGCTTACCTTTAATATCCTCTACAACTTCTTCTGGAATGGTGCCTAGACCAGAGACAGTACACATGTCAAATAATGTGCCTGAGCTATTCTACTTCTGACAGACCTGACAGGCATTTGGTAATGGCTGGATCTAATCTGTTTGATGAGAAAAATCAATATGTTAAATTTTAACATATTTAAACTATGTTAAAATCGCATACATTTCCCTATGCCGCAATCCACAGTGAATGATTTAAAGCTGAGCCGTAGACATGTGCAACAGTATGTACAGTAGCTGAACTTTACCCATGATGGTTGGTAAACTCTGGCCGGTGCTCGAGTCCGTGTCCACTGTGCACTGTTCTGTCAGCAGACCGTCCAACTCCCTATTGAGGAAGGCAATAAAAAAAGCAGATTAAAAGCCAGACATATACCAGGTATCCACCTGCCTCTCATGTCCACAGAGATATCACTGGGTAATATTACCTGAAAACTGGGCTTTATATACCAGAGTTCCCAACAATCACATTTTCTGGGCTAATTTGAAACACGTCAGTAGACTTAACATTCCTATTGAACAAAAACTGAGAGGTGCTTACAAATCTTCTGAATAAGGGCTGTTAGATGTTACATTTCAAATTGGACACTGCACATTATTCATCCGGTTAACAAAACAAAGCTCTTTCACCTGTTATCACCGGACTTACTTGTGAATGGCTTTTCCACCCATTGGCAAAGCCTCCCATGCAGACAGAACAGGAATTCCTTCATAAACCTAGTAAATGTTCAGGAAAAATCATATGTGCATACATCTATGAATGAAAGACCTAATCAATAACAAACATGCAACAGCTACCATCTCTAATGAAGTGTGTGGAAAACGTTTATGGTGGTAATTACATGATAAACATGATAGTTATATAATAGCCTCCTTCACAGGCCTTTGAAAGCTCTCAGTTAATCTGTGAGCACTGATTATATTATATATTAGCACTCATAACCTCATTTGCTCTGAGGACTCAAGTGTGTCTGCAGGGATTTATTCCAAACCTTCTAACAGGCTTCCTGTCTGACAAATGAACTGTCGGTGGAATTGACTGTGCATTGACTGGAATAGCTGACCAACTCAAAAGTTTTAGTACTCAGTGCTGCAAAAGCACTCTCACTCTTCTCACCTATGTGTGCCTGTAACACATGCAAAAAGGATACGGGCAACACCAGGGTTTCTGTATATCCACAGTCCATCACGAGAGCCGAGTTGATGCCTAAAGTCATGATGGACATTAGATGGCTGGGAGCAAAAAGCACGGATGGAACCTAGGTGGGAAGAAAGGCAGATGTTACTCCAGAGCAGCTGGATGCTTAATTTTGTGACATGGCAGAAAAATACAGTATTAAATATTCCTGTAAGCTAAAACAATTCTGCTTTAAAACACACAGAAATGCTGAGTGTAGGAAAGTTAGTAAAAGTACAAGAAATTCCTTGCTTACACAGATCTGGATAATCAAAAATAAGACAAGGTTAGACGAGGTCATGTTTTGTTTCATAGTGGTGCTTCACATTGCCACTTCAGTTTTGAACTGAATCTATTCAGGGAGAACACATGCATAATTCTGTGTCTTTAAACATCTATCCAGCCATCCAGCCATCCATCCATCCATCTGGGTCACAGGGAAGCTGGAGCCAATCCCAACATCTTCGGGCGAGAGGTGGGGTACACCTTGGGCAGGTCGCCAGTCCACCACAGGGTGCATTCACACCTATGAACAATTTAGAGTAGCCAATTGACCTAATCTGCATGTCTTTGGACTGTGGGAGGAAACCGGAGGAAACCCACGCATACACAGGGAGAACATGCAAACTCCACAGGCACCCTGGGTGACCCGGGGATCGAACCCAGAACCTTCTTGCTGTGAGGCGACAGTGCTAACCACCACACCACCGTGCTGCCCCCATAGCATCGTCATCCTTATTTCATTTTTAAACAAGCCAATTCTTAAATCAAACTCGGATAAATAAAATTGAACATCTACAGAAGCCTGTGAAAATTCTCCTCTTTCTAATGTCTCCAACCTGATGAGTGGACTTCAGGTAAACAATTTTCAGTGTACGTGACTGGACATACCACAACAATGGATCAGCAGAACTACGGCCACTCCTCCCGCATATGTTTACCAGCTCTGCCACAGCTGTCATATCCAACTACTAAGTCTCATTCACATGTGAGAAAATACCTAACATGATCATAATGTAAACACGGTTAGCGTTAGGAACATAGCTGTTGACTAGCTCGCGAGCTTTTGCAATATGTCTGCAACATGCTTGCCTAGCCATGTGGAAGACTCCGGTCACAGCCAGTGACTGCACAGGCAGAGTGCGCGCAGACAGGCAGGTAGGTAAGCCATCCAGTCATTTCACTCGGACCGAATGAATGATTGGACGGACTTTTTTCAGCCCTGTAAGTGACGCAGATGTCAGATTTTCTTTTCCTTTTTTATTGTCAGAGCATTTGATTTATTCACTGAGGTCAGAGAATTTCAAGAGATAGAACAAAAATGCTTCTAAATTAAATTGCCTACCCTAGCTTTAATGAGTTCCAGTTGACAAAAAAAAAAAAAAGTTCTGTTACCTCAAAGTGTTTAAAGAAGACCCGTGACAACGTTTCTCTGAAGTGCGACGGGCAGAGGATGGACTCAATGATAACCACTCTTCTGTCACGGGGATTCACAAGCAAATGCCTACAAACACAGCAGTCACAGTACAATCACATCATTTTAAATCTACCATGAGATACACACACACAAGTTATGCGCTCATATGAGATCTGATATCCAGGCGCATGTGGTGTGTATGTCCTACCTGAAGTACAATGTGTGAATGAACTCCTTCAGGTTGGTGTACAGCTCCTCTGTGTTTATGTTATACTGCACCACTTTAATGGGCTGGGGAAAGAAAAAAACACCAATCCACATTCACTTAAAAAAATCTATATTAAGCCACAACCAACACATGACACTGGAAACAATTAAAGTTGGTCTGCTAGACAGCTCCCAGATCTAAAAACTAATTAGCTCTCAGGCGCCTAAGTATTTCCATGCATCAAAATGTTAATAACAATTATATTGTAGCCCTGTATCAGCATGTCCAAACTTTTGAGAAGACATGATCGCATGAAAGAAACAAGAGATCTGTGATCAGAGAAAACTGGACTCGTTTAATTAATAATCACAGGCCAACAGACCACATGCCAGACGTTTAGACCTCTGACTCTGTGTTTCCTCTCCATCTTGGACACCTCTGCTTTAGATTTTACCTGATCAGCAACTACACAGTGCATTTAATAGTAGATATCAGCTCACCTGCTGGAGTCCAGGACGCTGGATCTCACTAGGAATGATAAACCTCGGCCCTGTTTCGCCAGCAAAGCCGCATCTGTCAAGTACAAACGTGTTTATTTATATAAAAGTACTACTTAAATAGTGCAAAGGTAGGGGTGTAAGCATCTGACAGTTTGGACTGATGAAGAGAATTTAAAAAACAAGTGAAATTAATTGATGCAACAATCATAAATTTTTTTTTAAAAAGCAAATATTAGTGTAAATAATATAAAAGACTATAAGGTGATCTTCCAGTAATGCTGATTCCATTAAAAACATTATTTTCAGGCTAGTGGAGATTCTGAACAATCAGAGGCTACTAAATCAACCTGTATCATCAAATATCACATCATGCCTCATGCATCAAAATCTGATTGTATGGTATGGAAGTTTACAACTCTCTGTGAAGATAAACACTGCAGCTGAGGTCAGGCCAAGGAGGGCAGAAATTGGTCTAAAGTTATTTGTTACTGGCCATCATACAAACAGGATGGAAACAGGAGTTTCCACTGAAGCAGTAGGTTGCCAGTGACTACAGGATCCCACAGGACGAGTTTAAAACCCGAAAGAGTAGGATGTCACAGGAAAACAATCAAGAACAGGGTTTAGTACTTTCCAGTAACTGCTTCTTTTATACCGCAGAAATTTGCCAAAGATGGCATTAATTATTTTTAACAAATCAAGAAAGATACGTCGTACTTTTAATCCGTTTACGTTCACACTGAATGTCATGCATCATCCATGAAACAAGTTACTTCCTGTTATCATTTACATTACAGCATCTATAATCATCTCTAAGCAAATAAAGCAACCACTTAAATGATCTTAAATCCCTAGGGTTCAACTATTCTCCCTACATAAGTGCACCAAAGAGTTATGAGATAAAGAATTCTGTGCAATATCTACTTTACTACGAATGAATTGTGACTGAGCCGCACTGTACCTCCCGTTAGCTAGCTCACAGTGCTAACGCTCCTTAACAATTTCATTACTCACTTTGTATAAGCAGCTCCTAAATCAATGACAATAGCTGTTTTCTCTCCTCCGCTCCCCAAAACCTCAAACAAAGGCATTTTAATTCACAGAGTGAATTTTATAACACAACCGTTTCACAGTCTGAACAATACACAAAAAAATATCCTCTTCCACAATAACAGCTAGCGCTTGATGTTTTTACAGGGCGGGGAAGAGGTCCTCGAATACTTAGTAGACCTAACATTTGCCCGATTCAAATGATTAAATAATATAAATTTTCAATTCATACAAATAAAACTTTGCTTTATGGCTCGAGTTGCGTTATATTACATATCACAAATATATATTTTCGTGTAAATTGTTACATTTTTCTCCCAGCATCTTCATATTTACGAGAGCGAGGGCGACGGAAGGCAACAAGAGAGTCAGCAGTAACGGTGCAACACAGAAGGCGCTGTTTCTGCTGATCTTAGATCAGCTTTACGTCGTTTATTGTTTTATTATTTAGGGTGGGATCGGTCGAGAAACTGATCCGGGATCAGATATAATGGACAAACTTCTGTCACCAAGGCGGCTTGGTGCTGATGTTGACTAGCGATATCTAGTGCCAGAATGATGGTTTAATAAAATTGGTTCAACGTGTCACCGGGGGCTGATTCAGAAAGGTGCATGCGAAATCAAACTTAATAAATTACACTTGTTCGGTCAATGTCTTGATTAATAGAAATGCATCCTAACAATCGTGGGAAACAATAATTAGATTAAAAAAAAAAAAAAAAAAAAAACAGTTGTAGAAGATGATCCTGGATACAATCACCTGGGTGTTGTCTCAATAAAAGCAAGATATTGTGAACTTTTTTGGTGGGGGAAGTCTTAACACAGGATTCAGACCTGCTCTGGGGTTTTTCTCGGCATGGCGCAGCATCCGGAGCTCATAAACCACAATAACACTGCCAATCCCGTTTACGTGTTCAAAGCCAGAGGGATGTGATAGCAGCACTGGATCGAAGGTGTTTCTGTACTATTACAGAATGAGGTCGACAGGCTGATCTTAGCACACCAGGTAAGTACCAGTGATTTGTATAGCCTACTACAGCTTGACATTAAATATTTTTAAGAAGCTTTGCCGAATTGTTTATAGCCTATGTCTATGTTTACATATGTCACCCAGTTTGTGAGTGATCTGTCTTTTGCACATGCACTTGGCACTGAGTATCAATTTGCCTTATACTGCGCAAAGATGATCATCTGAGCTATAGGTCCACTCTGGTGATCATAGTATATGCACGTTAATATGCATATTTAAATAAAATGAAATCAAAAGACGATGAGTCAGAAAAGAGAAAGCATTCAACACCAGTGAATATAATTTCCATGCACTTTCTGAAAATTCTTAAAGCATGGTTCACTGGCATTTAGGCTGATACTAGCTAAAAAAGATTTTTTTTACAATAATTTATTATTATTAATTGACTGCACATTGATTTCTACAGCATGCACTAGGGCGCTTTGTCATGGAGAAGGAACAGTGCTATTTTTAGGGGTTTGTGAGTGGAGGAGTGCAGCAGTGGTGCTGTGTCAGGTTCTGCAGGGGAGGTGTGTGTCTTTTGCAGATATGAGATATTAAAAATGCTATTTGTCAGAATGTTGTGTAAAATTTATGTTATGCCACAAAATGTTTTTACTGAAGTACCTCTTTTGTCAGTTCTGCCTCACATCTTATAGTTTAGACTATAAGGAAGTCAGTGTGGTCTTGCTATGAAACATAAAAATTTTTCACTTTTTTTCCCCCAAGGTGAGTTCTGGATGTGTCCAACTATCCGTCCTTAGGAGTCCCTAAAAATCCTTTAATTTCGGTCTTCTCAAGCCTCCAAATTTACATACTCAAGAGTCAGTTAAGAATGCCGCACTGTGTACTACTACAAGTTCTCTTGTTGGTTGGGGCATGTTTCTCCACCTGGGCTGCTCCATTAAGGAGCACCTCCTCGCCACAGGAAAGACGCTGTGATAGAGCAGAGCAACGATCAAGAGACACAAGTGAGCATCCAGCAAGCCACCATGATGACAAAATGTGTGTAATCTCTTCCATACACTTGGCCTCATCCCCTCTTGTACAAGAGCCTAGAGGAACAGCAGATGTCTTATACATTGCTAAGCATGAAGAGATGAACATTGCAGTGACAGATGCTGTCCAGGGACACATTAGACAGGGAGAGTTGTTTCTGAGAAGCGCTAAATCTTATGCACAATACCATGAAGAAAGCACTATTGAGCCTAATGATGAGCATCTGGATGAGGAAAAGAATCAGAAGTTTTTACATGCATCCCCACATGAGCTCCTTCCTCCTGTGGACCATACAGTGAGACCTGGAAATGAAAATACACAGAAGGAGCCGTCCACATCTTCAGAGAATTATGCTGAGCAGAAAGTAGGGCCATCTATATTACCAATACAGCTGAGGACAGACAGACATGCGCAAACACAAGTTACACTGGGACACAGTGACTACATCAGCTTACGTTACAGTGATATAGAAGAAGATAAAGGGACAGTACAGCCTCTAACACAACCTCGCCCACTGCAACAGGAGGCAGGATGGCAGGTAAAGACGATCAAGAACCAATTTGATGAGCTCAAGAGTACGAGAGGAATCTCAACTGAGCCCCCATTCTCTGCCCATGCTTTTGTGAGCCAGTCTCCCAGGAACATCAACCCAGCTGTTACAGCTCAAACCACTTCAGTAAGTTACGATGGACAGACTGGATCTACACAGGACAAGGAGAGAGTAGCAGAGGTAAACCTGTTTACAGCTTCAGAGCAAGATAAAGCATTGGTACCTGGACTATTGCAGCCTGACCTGACCCTCAGTTCCAGACTGGCAGAGCTTGGAGAAACCTGGACAGAACCAGTTCATTTACAAGGAGGTCAGCACTTAATTTACTTATTGTCGTTGTCATTTTCATATCGTCATTTATGATTTTGAATATATTCATGTATCTTGCTGTGTTTTTCTTTTTCATGTTTTTGAAGTTATCAACAAAATGCTTTTTTATATTCTCTGCTACTAACTCACTTGCTCCAGTAAATCTACAAGTGCTTATCACAGTAGCTGCGTTACTTGTATTTTTAGCAAGCATTTGTAAGGTTCTGTTATTACCGGAGTAGGAATGAAAGAAGTGCAGAGAGCGAGAAATATAGACTTTGATTATGAGTTCCATGCATAAGTTTTACTTGCTCTACTTTGAACCACAGTGGGAGAGTGGAGGCAGCCTAATTACTTTCTATTTCTGTCATGCAACTTGAAATAAAAAGTGTGACTATAAAAATTGGGGTAAGACTAACGATGGACATGCTGCTGCCAGATCCGAATGGTTGTGTACAAGGAAAAAAAAAGCAAAAGATTTGATAGATGATTACTCAGTATTTTGCACAAGGAAAGATTCACTTATATTTGGACTTTCTATGAAACAAAAATCCAAAATAAACAAAAAAGTTCAGCTCTAAAATAGATACCTACTTAATATCTACACTCATTGGCCAGTTTGTAATATCAACATGTGCAATCTGTACATTTACTTGCTGTCTGTACGTGCACCACTCATTACCAAATCAGGTTTGCATCAAAGCAACAAAAAATTTACTTCCAGGTGGATACTGACAGTAGCACTGCATTGGTATATCATCATCATCATCATCATCATCAACTGGATTGTCAGGATTATGGTGACAATAATAATAATCCTAATTTACGGTCAGGATTACGGTGCATCCTGGGCCTATCCCAGGAACACAGGGCATGAGGTGGGAATACACCCTGGATGGGACACCAGTCCACACGTGCTCATTCATTCATGACTTTAGTGTAACCAAACCACCTACTGGCAGACAGCAGTGCAAAAAATGACATTATGTACATGTTTACCAAAATGTGCTACTTCTATTGACAGGATGCAACTTATCAACTTGTATGTTACACTGATTCTGAGCTCAGGTTACTCGAGTTATTCATGTTCTCCCTGGTGTACTCCCGCTGTCCAAAAACATGCAGACAGGCAGATTGTCTGTGCTAAACTGCCCATAAATGTGAATGAAGAGTGTGTGCATGCTGCCTTATAACAGACTGGAATTCTATCCAGAGTGAATTCTCCCGCCTTGTGATGAGTGTTGATGGGATCGGCTTCAGATCCACTGCAACCCAGATCAGGATAGAGCAGTCACTGATTATGAATGAATGAATGAATGAATGAATGAATGAATTTTTCTGCTGGGTTGAGAATAACCCACCAGCCAAAACTATCTAACTACCACTAGAACTGTGGTCAGGAACTGACAGTGATGAAACGTCATAATACTAATTATTGTGCAATAAATTTATATAAATTTATAATAATTTATTGTGCAATAAATCTATAATCTCTATATAATTGTTATAGTGTGTACTGAGAATGAACGACCTGGATACGAACAGCAACAGACCAACCCACAATGAATCACCTATATGGTAGTTGTACCTTACAAAATGGCCAGTGAATCTTTATGTAATCTTGGTGGACTTAATAAACTGGCAACTAACCAGGATTGCATTTTTTGCGAGGTCCACATTATAAATTTGTATCATAGTTAATATATACTGTATTAAATGCTACATCAGTTGATCATTTCTAATCTCTGTTACATTTTTCTTTCTTTCTTCTATGAAGCACTCTGTCTTCAGTTAGACTATTTACTTTTATTGAGTTAAATAGTTTGGTTTACATGTTACCTGTTGATATCTGAATCATGTTACGCATTACTGTGCCAACAATAATAATGCACTTTATCAAAATTGTTGTATATTATTTAGTATTTTTGAGTACTATTACACAATACAACAACATACATGCATAGCTACATAGCTACATAACAACTAAGGAAGTTGTAGCCCAAACTTATCAGCTAATGTTATGGCAGCTAGTGAGCTGATTTGGCTATCAATATAATGAATAAAAAAAAGCAAACAAAAAATAAACAAAGGAACAAATTGAGGTTAACATTTTATAAACTGCCAATTGCTCCCATCCATCCATCCATTATCTATACCGCTTTATACATCTGGGTCGCGGGGAAGCTGGAGCCAATCCCAGCATCTTCGGGTGAGAGGCGGGGTACACCCTGGGTAGGTCGCCAGTCCACCACAGGGCCAACACAGACACAACCACACACGCTCGCATTCACACCTATGGACAATTTAGAGTAGCCAGTTGACTTAATCTGCATGTCTTTGGACTGTGGGAGGAAACCAGAGCAACCGGAGGAAACCTATGCATGCATAGGGAGAACATGCAAACTCCGCACAGAAAGGCACTTTGGAGGAACCCAGGACCTTCTTGCTGTGGGGCGACACTGCACCACCATGCCGCCCTCCAGTTGCTCCCATAAACACTAATTTATATCATATGTTCTCACATATAGCTACTATTAGATACTAACCTATAATATGTCCTTTGCATACCTCTCAACAAGTCAAAGTCTGGTGGTGGAGTGTCTCATGAGAGTTAAACATAAAGGAAGATTAAATCTGTAGACAAACTTACAGTGTCCATAGCTGCCCTGGGGTCAGTTGAGAATCACCAGTAGGCTACATTCTACCACCGCATTATCAGGGCAATCCTGTTTCTGTTTTGAATTTGACCATGAAACTTTCCAGTGAATTTTCCAGTGAACCTGTCTTTATAGCTAATTACCTGAATATATAATCAGACATGAATTTTATGGTTAACTGGAATGCCTTCATTTTTTTTTTGTTGACTTTATTTGGGTCATCATCATTAATATTTTAGTTAGGAAACTCACCCTGCTTCTTTAACATGAAATATAAAATGCATCTTCCTTATTTCTTTCACCTTTGTTGAAACAGTAGAAGAAGCGAGTGTCTTGCCCTTGTTACAGGAAGTGGGCACAGAGGCGACTATGTCTTCTGAAGACCTCCCTTTGATCTTTGAGTCGTTTGATGATGTCACACCAGCCAGTAGTTCATCGCTGGCATCTGAGCTGTCTGTCGCCATGGTGCCCGCAACGGGGATGCTCGGGGAGACAGAGCTAGAGCAAACACTCTCCATGGATACAGACCACAGTCTTCATCAGTCTTTTCCGGGGCCTTCGGATTGGCCTTCACCATGGCAGATGTCAGGTGCTGAGAACGAGGATACTGCCTCGTCATCTCAAATTCCAGTCAGCGGGCCTTACTCTGAAGCAGATGTGGAGCATAATGAGAGGACAGAGAGGCTACAGAGTGAGAGTGCATAAATGCTGTCTAGAGTTTCTCGTATGTATAGTATACATGTAATGTGATGCATAACATTTTTTATACAATAACATTTCTGTAGTGCATATAGTATGTTTGCAAGGTAGAGCCGATATATACATGTAGGAAATGAGTTATGACTAGTAACATCACTGTTTTGCAATGTGCAACACCACTGAGCTTTAGATTTAAAGCCCAGACATGTGACCTAGTCTCTCTGATCATTCAAAGTCCTGAAACACAGAAATATATTTCAATTTAAATGTTTCAAAATTTCAATGGTTTTAAATCAAAGAAAAAAATTCAAACACAAGACACGGAAAAGTGACAGATTTTGCTGTTAGTATGTAAATACAAAAGAACAAGAGTTTCTTTTCCACTCACTGTTTTCCAGTGTGGTCAATGTTATATTAATCCAGCATAGAAATAACAACAGAAAAGGAGAACTAAAAGTTGAACTCCAGGTTTAGAATGCAATGAAGCTTTATACAGTACTTTGCTCTGATTTAAGCAGATACACAGCTTGGCTAGTTAGTGATCTATGAGATGAAAAAAAAAACAGTTGTTGTGTAATGAATTCCAACTGGTGATGATATCAGCAGCTGTGGGTCATGTAGGAAATGGTTAGCCAAAGTGAAAATGGATCAGCATGTCAAAGAAAGAACTCAGAATTTAATCATAAAGCAATTCTTTTGCACAATTGAACATGACACATTAATTATAAATATGGATTTGCAAGTTGTTCATGGTGGATTCAAACATTTATTCTACATAGTTGCTGTGTGGCTTTTATAAGTGGTGGGATTACACCAACCATAACCAGATTTGAAGAAGATTGAACAAGAGATTAAAATCATTGAAAAAAAGACTTGTTTTTGCAGGTACAGATGTCTTCCCAACGTCTGTGGATGTGTTTCGTTTGTCACCTTCTCCTGTGTCAGCCAGCACTCAGAAGGTTGCAGACATCAAGTCGACTCACACTGCAATGTTGAAGCCGATGTCAGGGCTGGAGGAACTGGAATCTCAAGGTTTGTTCTTATAGATATGCTCTCTCACAAATAAAGCTCATTTTGTTACTTCTATTGTTTACCCTTTATTATTCAGAGAATGAGGATGAAGAGGATGACTATGCAGATGAATCTGAGGAGGAGGAAGAGGAGAGTGAAGAGGAGCTGACAGAGGTTCCTGTGCATTCTCCTACACGTCCTCCTTACATCCTCATTCCACCTCCTCCGGTCTGGGGGCAGAGGAACCAAGGCCTCAGTGAGTCTGTGTCTGCAGTTTAAAGTAAAGTGTAGTAAACTATGGACAGCTAGGAAAATGGAATAGAAAGTATGAATTTGATTATGGAATATGTTTTCATTAAGCTGATGTAACTCAAGGGGCAGGTCTAATGACCAGATGAATGTGATCTATTACTACAAAGTTCTCCAGCGACAAGAAGTTAGCAACATCCCAAGCATCAGCTCATGAGTTCCCCATTCCTATGTTTGATAAATTACTCAAAAATTACTGGCACCCTTCATAAAACTGAGAAAAATTAAACAGCAAATGTGATGACTGATATTTGGACTTGAACCTAGGTACAATGTGTAGTTGTGTATTATTTTATATTTTCACAAACATAAAAAACTTTATTTAAATAAAGCAATTATTCTGCAAAACACTGATTTCAAAATCTATACTCTTCAATTAATAGCAATTAATATTTGGTGAAGGCTCTGCTTGATAGTGTAGAAACACTGAGCCTCCTATGAAGTCTGAGAAGACTATAGAACTTTCTTAGTACAGGACTTTTCAGACTCTTTTATATTCATAGGTTTGGACTGCTTTTTTTTTTTTTCAGTCAGGTTCAAATACCGATTGAGATGGAGCTGCATTTTGTGGGTTGTGCATGGAAGGCATTTTTCAGTATCTCTTACACCAGAATTGTTATTGAGGTGGCATTAAAGTGGTATTGTTGATTTTGACATATCAAGAATAAACTAGACTGTTTAGTTGTGAAATTGTCATTTCTTTTCTGTCTAGGTGTGGTTAAAATAATGAAGTGCAAAGACGACTTTAGTATTTTGTCCCTAAATTAGCAGAATAATCATGAAAAATAACTGGGATTTTAAATTTAGTTATTTAGTTATTATTGCTCCGTCCTAACTACAACCCGAATTCCAGAAAAGTTGGGACGTTCTATAAAGTTGAATACAATGAAAACTAAAAGACCTTTAAATCACATGAGCCAATATTTTATTCACAACAGAACATAGATAACATAACAAATGTTCAAACTGGGAA